>PVJA010005212.1:0-57225 GCA_004027025.1 Myocastor coypus | reverse complement strand
GAACCCTGGTCCCTGAGCTTGCCTAGGCTGATGCTTAGTCCACTGAGCTGTCTCACCAGACCCAGATTAAGAGTTTGCCCTGCCCTGGCCACTGTGTCTACTGTGGTTTTTAAATTTGAATGGGCACGGGTCACCCATAGGTCTGGCCAGGACTCAGAGCCTGCGGCCTTTTAAAGACCCTCAGAGGTGGCACTTGTCTCTGATCTGCCCTGACACATCTCCAGGGCTGCTGGCCAGTGGCTGTGGAGTGGACAGGCAGGTTGCAGTGGGTGAACTCTGCTCTGGGGCAGTCTGAGGCAGGGGACCTGCGGGTACACTGTGGCCTCAGATTCCTCCCTTCCAGGGACGTCTCCCCACCCAGACCTGTGTCGCTGCTCCTCTGAGTTCTCAGCCGTTACCAACACACCCTTCTGTTGGTCTGGACTGAGCCCGAGCCCTCCTTGCACGTGTGCCCCTTCTTCTGTCCCAGGAGCGGCGGATCTAGGGAGAGCCAGCCTGCTCCGTGACCCTTTTCTGTTACATTCGTATGATCAGGCATGGTCTGAGTAACAGATACTGAGCAGCTGCAAACCAATTCTGATCCATGCCCGCTACAGGTACACTTCACAGAAGCTAAGGTCTCCATTTTTCTTATCTTCTACTACATACATGTTACAGCCAGGGACCTGTTGGCCGCCAGGGATTTTATCCATGGACTGATGAGGTGTCTCCTCCAGCATCGTGTGATTCGGCACACATGTTGATTCAGCACACATGTTGATGACGTGTGACAAGGTCATGACCCCTATGGAAGTTTACAGGAATATATGCCGCCCCTGAAGGGCCATCTTATGATAAAAGCACCCATTGTCCATGGCAACCGTCTTTCTGGAAGCGTGGCTCTCTCCTTGGACGCGGGTGCACTGGTAGGACAGCGCTCTGGGGAGGCTGTGGTCGGTGGGCCTGCTGGCGTCTGGCTCATCCATCCCGGGAGCCAGCACTGCTGAGCAGCCTTGGGGGCACACCTGCATGGTAAAGGCCGGCGACGCTGGGTAAGGAAGAGCCCCAGGTCAAGCTTAGGGGTCTTAATGTAAACATGGACTATGCGAGCTGCTCTCTGAAGTTCCCCACTGACCTGCCACAGTTCCACCTCGGACGCCTTGGATCTGACTTAAAGCCAGGAGAGGCAGTACCCACCTGATGCTACCTGCCACCCTTATCTCCCTCCAGCTCTGACTTCAAATGAAAAGAATGTTCTCCCATGCCAGGTGTGGCCAGAAGTCCGAGGGCTGAGAAGCCCAGCTGCTGGTGCACTAAGTCTGCAGCAGGAGTCCCGGCAGTGGACAGGTGTGGCAGCATCAGCTGGCACGTGGAGGGTGCGTCACAGCTGCCTGGGTGCACCTGGCCCGCAGTGCCACTGGGCTCCCTGCTTCTGCCTCTTATTTATTCCTTCATGGCACCAATGAGACTCATCTATAGCCTGTTATATCTGAAGCTCAGCCCAAGGACTCGGTCCTATGCAGGGCAAAGGCTGGGCCATCTGTCGGTCTCAGACTGCCATCTGCATGCAGCCGTCTGTCTCATGAGCTCCAGCCAGGGCAGGCCACCCAGCCTTCCCTGCCATGGTCTGTGATGCCCTAAGCATAGCTTAGGCCTTGGGAAGTCAGCGGAGGACCCACACACTTTCAGAAAGTAACATTTCCAAGAGAGGAAACTGCTAAGCTGCCTCCGGGTAGAGCTCACGTGAAGGCGGGTTCTGAAGCCACCGTGATATTTTTAAGCCTGAGGTCAGAGGACATGCAGCAGAAAGCACAAGGAACATTTCAGGGTCGAGTTAGGATGAGGTAATTATTTTTTCATAGTTATTACTGTGCAGTCCATAACTAAATATGTACACTAGAAAAGATACAATTCTAACCATTTTCAGATGTGCAGCACATTGGCTTTATACACATTAATTCCAAAGGGGTTATTTTATATTTACTCACTGATAGACACTTGGGTGCTTTTTCCACTTTTGGCATTCTGAATAATGCTGCTTTGGGCATTCACGCCGAAGAGTCTGTCTGTTTGGGGCCCTGCGTGGATTATCTGGGACATGCAGAGAGGGAATACAGCTGAGGAGCCTTCACAGACGAGCTACAAGTCCTGAGCCTTGCTGGCCCAGTGGCTTCGGCTCCTTTTTGTCATCGTCTGTTTTCTAGTCACTGCACCCTCAGGGGCTGTCCGCCGCAACTCTTCCAACCCTGCTCCTCGAGAGTGGAAGAGGACCTGGGTGCTGGGAGCGGGGAAGCCAGGAAGTTGATCAAGTGTGTGCCGGTGGGACTGGGCCTCAGAGCCTAAAGCAAACAAGCTACCCCAGTGCTGAGAAAAACATCCTGCCTGGTCCAGGCCACTATTAGTTGCTAGGCAACTTTGTGTCACATGATACAAACTTTGCAAAGGTATAAACAAAGTAAGACCAACAGATCCCTACACCTACAGTCTACAGGAGAAGGGGTGAGGGGCTGGAAGGGACTTCTATGTTGTGACGAGAAATCTCGGGAGCTGCTATTTTTGGACTGAATCAAGACTCTGTAATAGATTAATAAATTTAAAACATACACTCACATTCTGTGAACTTTTATTTATTTATTTGTATGATAATGGGGATTGAACTCAGGACCTTGCGCTTGCCAGGCAGGCACTTACGTTGCTGAGCTATCTCCCTAGCCCCCATGTTCTGTGCACCTTGAGAACATACCACTGCTCTGTTCAGAATTTTCAGCTCTTCGAAGCATAGTAACTACAGAATTCCATGCAATGAGAACCTTCATGCTAGTTAATGATTACAGTACACTGCACAGTTGCCATAGTGTGGGCTTTCTTGAAAATGAAGCATTACAGGGGCCTCTGATCCAGTGAACTCCAGCCATTCCCTGTTTGCCTCTCCTTCTCAGACTTAAAGCAACACATCCTCTGCTCACATTTTCCAACAGTTCTTTGGGAGAGGGCAGGAACTTTTCTTCTTTTCTCCTGCTTAACATTTTAGCTATTGGTATGACACAGTAAAGATTCTCTAGGATAAAAACACACATACCAAGCCTTCACTATGCCTGGAGTACCTGAACTAAAGAGCCTTCCCAGGCGTAGGAGGGAAGCCACAACGCGAAACCTGCTCTCCTAGCTGCTACCGCTTGTCAATAGATGCCACTTTTTTTTAGAACTGGGGACTGAACTCAGGCCCTTGCGCTTGCCAGGCAAGCCCTTGCTCTACTGAGCTATCTGCCCAGGCCCTAGACGTCACTTTTGAATGACTCCCCTCTCTCTGGGAGGCGAGTGGTAGAGGCTCTCGAGCCTCACTCTGAATGCCCTCACTTTCCTAAGCGCCTGAGCATTGCCCCTGTTCTGGTAGTAGCGTGAGGGTCTCGCCAGCCAGCATCTGCTCCCGGTGCTCTTCCACAAGCAGGGCCATCAGCGAAGCTGGGGAGTCAGAAGAATCCCTGGCAGGCTGAGCAGAATTTTCTGCGCTAACAGAAGTTCTAACTGTACCCTAGAAGAACCAACTATGCCAAGCAAATCGGGTCAGGAAGCTCGCCTGTCAGCCAGCCCGCCCCCTCTGCCTTTCCCCACTGTGTGGGAGAAGCATGTCAGCACCGCTCCCATTGTGACAAGAATTCCCGTCAAAACACTCCGGGCACCTCTACCTGCATGGCCCACCATTGTCTCTGTGTCTCTGTTACCTAGCAACAAGACCATTTCCTCTGTGCAAATAGTCACTACCATCGATTAGTTTAAAGTACTTCTCAGTCCTTTTTTCATTTCTGAAAACTTTCAAAGATACCCCTTTCTCGTGCACAGTGTAAATTCCCTGCGTTTTTTGAGGCATAAGGCTGCATGAGGAGATTCGTGTGCAGCTCGCAGGCCCCTTCTGCTTCATCTCCTTACCTCAGGGCCTTGCAGTGGGCTCAAGAGGGAGGACCAGAGCGCGCCCGGCTGCCAAGAAGCCCTGCAGTGACAGTGCCTGCTCCGGCCGGGGCCTGAGACCTCCAAGTCCACCTCGCCTTCGGCCAGGATCCCAGGGGCCACACCGGAGAGGTTGGATCTCCCGCGGCCTCCTGTGATGGGGTCCCCAGAGCAAGGTCTGAAGAGGGGCCGCTCACAGAAACATCATGTCGGTGCTTGTCGACCGTCAGCCAATTCTAAGAGGGGTGAGGGACAACAGGACTCTGTGTGTCGGGGTTCTCTGGCTCTTTCAGACATACACATACGCCCTCACGCGTGCGCGCGCGTACACACACACACACATACACGGCCTGCTGCTTTTTGTCTCTTTGCAGTTTATTGTTTTCACATCAAACCTGGCTTCTTGGGCAAAAGAAAGCACAGAAAGGAGATTTTGCACAACTGCGTTGAAAACCAGAACTTACGGCAGAGAAGACAACAACCCCAAGTGCTGAGCCCTCCTCAGGACAGAGCCCCGAGAGCCCTTGCCTTGGCCCTCTGAGCTGGCACACTGCACGTCCCAGGGGTGCTCCGGGGCGTCCATGTGCACCCCCCAGCACTCAGCCCCGGGAAGGACTTCGGCCGTCCCAGCCGCACACGTCTCCCGAGCGGCCCCGCAGGTGTGGGCCTCCCTGCGCAGCTTCGCTCTTCCCTTGCCCTCCCTCACCTTCTCAGTTTCACCCTTTTCCTCTCTGAGCTCTTCTCCCAGCTCCTGATGAAAATGCATCGTCTCAAGTGCTTCTCCCGGGCTGCCCCCTTCCTCGCCAGAGCAGACGCTACCCTGGGTAGAGGTGGCTCACACCTGCCACGCCGCACCGCACAGGGCGGCTCCTGCACAGCCTGCATGCCAGGATACAGTGCTTCTCCTGGGAGGCTTCTCTCCGCTGAGTTTCAGCTCCGTGTTTGGAGTTTCTTCTTTCGGGCCCCACCCTTGCCGCGGAGACACTGTAAAGTCTGCAGCTGCGGTCTTTACTCGTGCGTGGCTCGTCCGCACACTCTGAGGCTGGGACACCGGGGTGTGGCCTTGCGCAGGCAGACTCTCTGCGGGCGCCCAGAGCGTTGGCACCGGGACGGGTTGTGCACATCCCTGCGTTTGTGCATTCGGAGACGAGGTCTACCGTGCGTCATCTCTGCACAGCATCGTTCCCCTTGCAAGCACTGATCACTCCCTAATTATTTAATCTTTTGTAAGAGGTAGTATTCTGGTTATGCTTTTATTGAGGAAACGCCACTCCATGTAAGTGCTGACAACGGTGCCGCTCCAGTCGGGGCCTGTGCAAACACTCCATGGCAAAGCCCGCCTCCACGCATGCGCTTTACCCCGCGGAGCCTCTGCCTTCTGAAGCGAGAAGATCCTTGCGGGCAGGACTGGGCCTGCGTATCTTTGCTCCCTCTGTGGTCACACACAGGGCTTAGTGACAGCAGGTGGTGGCATTCACTTGTTAAAGAATGAACGAACCAAGCGTCCTGTGTCGGAGATAGTGGTGGAAGACTCACGGTTTTGGAAAAATAAAAAGACCACAGCTAACTAGCCGTGCTGATGTGGCCACGGTGGAGAACTGGTAATTATCTTAAATGACGTTAACGAACCAAATGAAATTAACACAATATTTCACATAAAGCTGAAATCCTCATTTTCTTCACACTCAATATTATTTCTTCTCATTCTCATAAGGAATGCTGCAGAATATATGAACTGCTTCACAAACCGTTTTTCATACATACATATGCAAATATATGCATATCTACATATTGGCACGCTTTGTAAATTTTATAAAATTTGTAACACTAGTATCGGACTTTATTCTATATGCAATTTTACAATTGACTTTTTCACTTCACTTTGTGAATTATCATAGTGTGCATAAGTAAATCTGACCCAATTTTTAAAATATGCAGGAAGCGTGCAGCATTTCGTTTCC
Source organism: Myocastor coypus (assembly GCA_004027025.1). Taxonomy (NCBI): domain Eukaryota; kingdom Metazoa; phylum Chordata; class Mammalia; order Rodentia; family Myocastoridae; genus Myocastor; species Myocastor coypus. The sequence continues at coordinate 51,340 of PVJA010005212.1, read as the reverse complement.
CCATCCTTCCCAAGCTCAGACTCACAGGATATTTCTGGTCTTCAGCCTGCGGGAGGCACGTCTTGGGCCCGTGGGAAGCTTCCTAACGTCCCAAATCACTAGCTCCATAAAGCGCTCAGCTTCATATTCCTCACCCACACCAGTAACTCTTGGCCATGGTGGCTCCAGGCTACACTCCACCAGCAACAACCCCCCGCATCCTTGCTACACAAACTAAACACATTCTGTACCTTTATCCCACCAGGCACCAACAGGACAACCTCTTTTCAGTTCTATGTTTTGTGACTAGAACAGTCCAACTCCATGACCCTTAAGTGACTGCTAGCCCAGAGCCGATACTCACAAGGCACCATGGGCTGTCCCTCTGGGCTCTTCCACGTTAATGCAGTGAACCCCAATAAAGACCGAGGGAGAGGAAGGGCCCGGTGCTCAGAAGGGAGCAGACAGAGCTGTAGTGGGGCTTCAGGTGTTGCTGGATTAAAACAACACCTGGGGTGCCCACGCTTGCCTGAACTTGTGCCTGCATGTCTGTAATAAATGCCTCGGTGCGTCACAGCTCTAGTCACTTTGGTTTTCATTTTTATAGAAAAAGTCCCCTAATAGAAATGGTGTTGGACTGCTGGATTTCCCAGAGTTAGCTGTGGTATTTACACCTTTAAGAAAGGAGCTTAGTTGTTGTCTTAAATAACGCAGAGCCACGTGGCTGTGGGGATGTGGATAAACGCTGGCTACGCGGTTAGTTCTACATCCAGATGTTCATGACAGAACTCAGCAGACGCCAGCTGCAAGGGTTGGAATGAGAAAGAGAAGTGGCAGGAAGGCTGGCTTGGGGCTTAAGAGAGGGAGAAGTCGGACTTGGGGGCCCCGGCACCAGGACCACCCGCTTTCGCAGTTTTCCCCATTCCATTCAAACCGGAAGATAGGAGAGAAGGGAAGGGTGGCCTGCTCTTGGTCAGGGGGAAGTGGCCCTGGGAGTGAACGTACCCTGGTCGCACACACAAGCGACCAGCTCACCTTGGAAACCAGGGTGACACAGCTCTCTAGGGGGAACTGTGGCTAAGGGCTCCGACCAGCCCGTGACCAGAGCAGGGAGGCTGGGCTTCCAGCAGCAAGAAGAAGAGACTCGCGGGGGAAGGGAGCAGGGTGGAAGGAGGACCGAGATGCGTTATGGACATGGAAACCGGTCTCAGGTGTCCCTTGCCCTGCAAAGACATTTCTCTTCCTGCTCTGCTAGTCCCAGTTTTTACCAACTGTGGTACTGAGGTTTCAGGCTTCAGGACATTTCTTGTCCACTTTGCTCCTTGGCCACATGTGGGGTGGACACATCAACAGGGATTCTGGTGGGCTGCTGGAAAAGTAGACCAGACCGAAGGCAGCACAAAACACTCAGTTCACCTCTTGGGTCAGGGGTTGGGCATTGAACCTAGGACTCCAGATGCTTCTGTTCTGTGCATCATTCATGCACTCGTGACACAACTCCGTTTCCAGGTGCAAGCACAGTGTGCCTCAGGCCTCACGCTGGTCACACATCTGGCCTTTGAGTGACAAATGCCCCTGGGCCTGGGGCAGGGTGGAGAGTTCCTAACAAAAGGTGGACATCTGCCAGAAGTAGGGTGTGTGAAAGCTTGCTAACTACACGCAGTTGTCTGCACCAGCAGATCTTACCAAAGGACTCTGCCTCCTTTTTATGATCCACGGATGCTTATGTTTAAACTTAATCTGAAAAAGTATGCGGTTAATATCCTTACCCACAGAGTCCAGTTCTCTAGGCAATGGATCAACTAAGTTCTCGAACCCCGTTATGCTCGGCTGTGCCTGGCTTTGGCTAGAGTCAATGAGGAATTTATAACAATAATGACCTGTGAATGTCACCTGAACTTCTCGCCCTTCAGGGAGGAAATCGTGCAATGGATTCCAATGCCGTGGTTCTGCAGGATACGCTCCTGGCATGGATCCTGCCTCTGCCTCCAGAGTGGTCCGTGTGTCCCTGGTGGCTGCTGCCCGGCTGACTATGTGCTCTTTAAGGGAACCACAGAGCAGTTGTGTGACTCACTCGCTTTTCACGCTCACTCACATTCTTTCATGAGTGCAAGCCGAGTGCTGTGAACCCATGTGGTGAGGTGCGGTCCGCAGCAGGCCTAGTTATCCTGATGAGCTGGAGAGCGTGTGCAGTGGGGCTGGGTAGACACCAGTTACACTTGGGACACGTGGTCTTGGAGGAGAGAAATGAGATGCCAGACACAGGGTTGCCATCTGTGGTTGCAGAAGGGCGAAGAGGCCAAAACAACAGTGGAATCTCAGAAGAAAGAGTCCTTACGTCCAGCAGGGCAGTGGTGGTGCACCTATGGCACATGGGGTGTTTTCTTTTTTTTTTCTTTTTCTCATTAAACTTTGTTTTAATGGGTCTCAAAATTCTGTGACAGATTTTTGGTCAAGTTGTTTCCATTAAAAGGTATTGATTTTAAAAGCTAGTAACTTAGAAACTCACACACACACAAACACACACACACAAATGGTCCACAAAACATTCTCCTTTCCTTCTGAAAGTTTTATGATGCATTATTATCATTAACCAGTCTTTCACTATTAAACTTACATGGTCAGGGGCTGAGGAAATAGCTCAGTAGAATAAGCACTTGCCTGGCAAGTGCAAGGGCTTGAGTTCAATACCTGGTCCCGCAAATACATAAAAAAATAAATAAAATGAATAAACAAACAAAAATAATAAACTTAAATAGCCAATTGGGAGAAATAGTTCTGAGACTGGTCTTCTGCCACTGATTAAGCCTGGGGTGGCAGGTGTTAGGGCTAATACTCATTTAACCTGAGCTTTCTGGGCAGACTTGGCGACCTTGCCAGCTCCAGCAGCCTTCTTGTCCACAGCTTTGATGACACGCATAACAACTGTCTGTCTCATATCGCAGACAGTGGAACGACCCAGAGGTAGATAGAGCAGCTCTCGACACACACGGGCTTGCCTGGAGCTGTGTCGACAGTGGCAGCATCACCAGATTTCAAAAACTTGGGCCCATCTTCCAGCTTCTTACCAGAGCGGCGATCAATCTTTTCTTTCAGCTCTGCAAACTAGCAGGCAATGTGAGCTGTGTGACAGTCCAGGACAGGGGCAGAGCCAGCACTGAGCTGGCCAGGATGGTTCAGGATAATCACCTGAGCAGTGAAGCCAGCTGCCTCCATTGGTGGGTCTTTTTTGCTGTTACCGGCAACATAGTCATGGCAGAGATCTTTGACAGACACGTTCTTGACGTTGAAGCCCACATTGTCCCCAGGAAGAGTTTCACTCAAAGCTTCCTGGTGCATTTCAACAGATTTGACTTCAGTCGTGACGTTGACTGGAGCAAAGGTGACCACCGTGCCAAGTTTGAGAATGGCAGTCTCCACTCGGCCCACAGCGACAGTGCCAATATCACCAATTTTGTAGATGTCCTGGAGTGGCAGCCGCAAAGGCTTGGTAGTTGGGCTAGTGGGTGGAAGGATGAAACCCAAAGCTTCAAGCAGGGTGGTTCCACTGACATTTCCATCTTCATGGGTGACCTTCCATCCTTTGAACCAAGGCATGTTAGCACTTGGCTCCTGCATGTTGTCACCATTCCAACCAGAAATTGGCGCAAAAGCTACAGGGTCGTAGCCGATTTTCTTAATGTAGGTGCTGACTTCCTTAACAATTTCCTTGTATCTCTTCTGCTGTAGGGTGGCTCCGTGGAATCCATCTTGTTAACACCGACAATTAGTTGTCTCACACCCAGTGTGTAAGCCAGAAGGGCATCCTCACAGGTCTACCTGTTCTTGGAGACACCAGCTTCAAATTCAGCAACACCAGCAGCAACAATCAGGACAGCAGTCAGCCTGAGATGTGCCTGCAGTTATGTTTTTGATGCAAACTGTGTCCAGGGGCATCGACGATGGCCACATAGTACTTGCTGGTCTCAAATTTCCACAGGGAGATGTCAATGGTGGCACCGCACTCATGCTTGGCATTCAGCCTGTCCAAGACCCAGGCCTACTTGAAGGAAACTGTCCCCATCTCACATTTGTGAGAAGCCTCCTTCTCACACTTTTCAGTGGCTCTTTGGTCAGCGCCGCCACATTTGTAGATCAGATGTCCGGTGGTGGTGGACTTGCCAGAGTCCGTGTGTCCATTGATGATGATATTAATGTGAGTCTTTTCCTTTCCCATCTGGGCTTTGATTTAGTGGTGGATTTCACTACAGCTGTGCTCTCATGGCAAACCCATTGCAAAAAAAAGGTTGTTTTTTGTTTTACTTTTTAAGGCAAATAATGTTAACCTGTGAGTTGTTTTTGTCTAAGCTAGAAGTTCAGTATTCAGGTTTAACTGTGGTGTTGGCACTTTGCAATAAGTACAGGAAGTAGGTTTTGGGTTGCAGTTTGGGTACTGGCCTCTGGAAGGTTTGCACCCCTGGACTGAGGCACTGTGTTCATTTAGTAGACACCTACCACAAGGCACCCCAGACTGTGTGTGTTAAACAACCAAACTAGCTTTCCCACAGTTTGAGAGTCTGGAAGTCCAAGGACAGTGTCTTACTATCTTCAAGCACAATCGCATCTAAGATTAGCACTTCGAATTACAAATCTGGGCTGACATGGCTCAACCCCGAGCAGGACTAGGGACAGCTTCATGAGGGAGGACAGCACTGACCAGGTGTGGAGGAATCAGCAGATATGTGGCTGCCTCAGGGTTGGACACACAACCCAACTGGAGCCAGTCCATAGATCAGTGATAAAATCTTCATAAGGAAAAATGTCCTCACAGGTATTAAAAACAAGAGGCATTAAGTATCTGAATATGTGTCAGGTAGGTAATTCCTAATCATTGAAGAATAGAATTAATAACTAAAATTAATTCTAATTTTAGTACTAAGCAAGGCTAATCACTCAGAGAGACAGGAAACCATAGACTTGTGTGCAAATTTCTCAGAGATAATTTAAGCTAATTTTATCACTCCATTGACCAGACTTTTGAAATGTCCTGGTTGCTACATAGAGAAGGAAACAGGTTGTGGCTGCTACGACAAGGTGTCTAATTTTCAAACTTCTGAGCTTTTAAACACTTAATTGTCTCTACAAGTTATAAAGACAAATTTTACTATGTCCACTTGTTTCCCAAGTGCAAACATGACTGTGGTAAAATATTGAGTATACAAGAGAGAGGTATGAAAATTTTAAATACAGTATGTCTTCAATTATGTAAAATAAAGCACAAATATTTAAGAATAGAAATGTAGCAAAGAAGGCACTAAAATTTTAACAGGGGTGTTTGTGATTGGGTGACAGAAAATCATCTTCTTCTGTCCACATGTATTTCCCAATCTTTCCTTAATATGCATGAATTGTTCTTATCTTTAAAAAGTACTTATAGGGCTGGCCAAATAGCTCAGTGGATTAAAATGCCTGCAAGCAGGTGCAGGGGCTGAGGGTTTCATCCCTGGACCTGCTGTGCCAGCCCTGCCCCTGGGGCACACTGAGGTGGCTATTGAGACTGGGCATGGCAGTGTGCTTCTGTAATCCCCGCTCTTCGGAAGCTGTAAACAGGTGGATCAGTACAAGTCCGATCTGGTAGTGAGACCCTAAACACCCTGTCCCTATAGACCCTTCCCTAAAAATACAAAAATAAATAAATAAAAATAAAAAAGCATGTATAATTACATAAAAAGCCTCCCAATAATCAAGCAGTGTGCCAGCCAGCTCTCCCATGGTGGGACACAAAACCTGACAATCGCAACCTTGGAAAGCAGGTTGAACTCAGTGCATGGTTTCCAGGGGTTCAGTTCATAGTCCCTGAGCCCAGGGGAGCAACGTCATGGTGAGGGTGGGGAAGAATGGAGCTGTTGGAGTCACAGGGGCCAAGGAGCAGGACAGCAGAAGAGCACAGGCTCTGATGAGTGGGCGGCCAGAGTGGCACTTGCTTCTCACCCACCCAAGTGGTTGAACAGCACGCTTTAGTAGTCTGCAAGGCTTTCCTTAGCCCAGTGAAGCTGATGCATCAGGACTGAGGGACTGCCTACCATAACAGAACTATCCAGTATAGAACTGGAAAGGCAGTAATTCTTCCCCAGTGTCAACAGTTCTAGAATTTTCAAAAGTCCAAGTCTCTTCTGAGACTCAAAGCAAGCTCTTGGCTACGCATGTCTGTAAAATTTGTTTAAAGTCATATAATCGAAAGGTACCATATCACAGAATAAATATTCTCATTTGCAAAGGGCAAAGTAGACGGGTAGAAAAGAATCTGGCCAAACAAAGACTGAAAATCTCTAGGGCAAGCTTTAAATTGTGTAGCCCCATGTCCAGTATCAGGGGCACGTAGTGACAAAATGTCCGCCCTCAAGGACATGCACGGCCTGCCCCTGTGGCCACAGCAATTGAAGCCCATGAGCGCTGGGCTTGTGCTAGCCATGACCCACAGACCCTCTCTGCTGACCCCCCACATTCCCGACATCTCCAGTGTCCTGGGGTCTGCGCTTCATCATTGTTTTCATGCAGCTTCATGCACTGTTCTCTCAGGGGCCCTTCCTCTGGCCTCGCAGGCCTTCTGAAACCCAGGTGGAGGCATCCATGACTGCACAGTCCTTGCATCCTTCGTGTCAATAAAACTAGTATGGCATGAATGATATCAAGGTCTGGTGTCAGCAGGAGCAATATGCAGGACCCCTTAGACCACAGCTGCAGCGGTACCTGAGGGCCGGGATGGCTGAGCCCAGTGAAGTGAGTCTCAGGAGTGAATTCTCGGGAAGGGCTTTCTCTGCCATGGGTGTGAAGGACTCTCTTTGCAAATGGAACGTTGACGTTTTTGTATCACTGAGCATGGCATGCGTGGGTTCTTGGTAATTCTTGAGATACCCTTCTATCACCTTTCTTCCTGACCTTGGTGTTAGGGTTTATGTCTAGTTGTCCCCCCAAAACCTCATGCAGTCATGGAGCAGGGACTTCTATAGATTGAGACTTGACTCATGAATCACTGGGATTATGTGATTTAGTACTGACCTAGTTTGAGACTTGATCCATGATCCCTGGGATTATGTGCTTGAAGTACTTCTGGGATTATGGGTGTAGCCTAAGGCAGATAAACTGAGGTGGAGAGCCTGAATGTAATATAAAGAGAGACAGAGAGACAGGCTGAAGCTGTTGCTCTCTGCTCCCGTTTGGTTGGCTGCCTCTGTCGCCATTGTTGCTGTTCTGCCACCATGAACGGGACGCTCTCTGCCCTGTTCCACTCAGCCTTGGGCCAGCCAAATATGAACTGAAACCTCCAAGTAAATGTGTGCTAAATAAACCTTTCCTTCCTTCATTTTGGGTGCCGGATATTTGTCCCAGCAATGAGTAAAAAGTAAGTAAGACACTTGTGCAAACCAGTTGGTCTCTTTTCAATGGTGTTAATCTCTCAATAGACACTACACTTCTTGGGCTCCAGTGTTACATAGGATTTCTTATGGCCAAAACTAGCTGTTTTAAAAACTTTCTGATCTAACTTTTTCCCCTGATTCTCATTACAAATTGGATTAAAATTCTCCATAGTATCCATGCTACAGCCTGAATGTTAAACTGTTTTGAAACTTTCTCTGCTGTATTAGTTAGTCCACTACCTTTAATCTCACTCTCCTCCAAGGTCTCAGTAAATGGGCAAAATGTAAGTAAATTTTCTGCCATAGCATAACATACTTGGCCTCTAGTCCAACTGTCAGTGGAAACCCTACTGGTGACTAAAGCCTCCTGACCCTGGCCTTTACTGTCTGCATGCCAACCAACATCCTGGTCTTTTGATACAACCTGACCCAGGAGAGGGTGCAGGAAGTTACATAGAATGTACACCTTCCTCACCAGAGTTACCCTTCAGGTTCTGTTTGAGCATTCTGGCAGTCCTGTGAGGACTTCTCCAAATATTACCAAAACCCTGCTATAAACCAGTTGTAGTGACTTGTAAATCCACAGTCAAGTACAGTGACAGGAATGACCCCAGTTCCCTCGTGTCAGTTTTCTATATTAATCAGCTTTCCTGGAGGGATCCAGCCCATAGGCAAGAACCTCACGGCCAAAGGGTGTGGCAGCGCGGCTTCCTCGTGGTGGCCAGAAAGCAGAGCAGGGCTGTGGTGAGCAGGGAGGACAGACAGAGAGCTCACACAGTGCCCATGGTCATCTCTACCCAGACGCTGCCAGGAGCATGCTTTCTGAGCCTGCCAGGCACTTCTTAATCCAGTGAGGCAGACCCCTCAGGATTAATGTCACAAGGAGTGACTTTAAGATAAATTTCTCTTCACCAGGTAAGTTTGAGCTTTTCTAATTTAAAAAATTCATAAAGAAATCCGAGAATGATTTAACCCACAATACCAAATAATAAATGTCTTGCCCAACGGAAATTCCAAAGCCATTTGTCATTGTTTTATGAACTCTCCTCATGCTCTCGGGTAGGTTCTCATTTCTGAGTGTTTTTGGATGAGAGAGAGAAAATGACATTGTGGGCTTATAGGGGAGTGTACCATAAAGATCTGGAAATCTCATCACAACCTGGCCAAGGAGAGGGCATGGGGGTCACATGGGGTGAGCTCCACCCTAGACTCCAGTGCCTGGGGCATAGACAAAGAAAGTAGTACGGTCACTGTGGCTTGGGTAGTGTCAGGTGTGTGTGTGTGTGTGTGTGTGTGTGTGTGTGTGTGTGAGAGAGAGAGAGAGAGAGAGAGAGAGAGAGACAGACAGACAGACAGACAGACAGAGACAGATAGAGACAGAGACAGAGAAATGAGAATGAACAATAGAGAGACAGAGACACAGAGACAGCAAATATCAGCTGTGCCCTGCCTTGATGCTTGGGTTCAGATCATCATCCTGGTCCTAGAGGGAGTGATTGGCTATGAGGCGGCTGATTCAACTAAATATTTAAATGTTAATAGCACTTATGTGTAACAGTGGGAGAAAATTTATCTTTGACGACGAGGACCCTAGGTAATGGTGAACAGGTAAGTTAGGTGGTCCGGTAGGGTGGCATGGGTGAGGCAGGAGTACCTCAGGAGCTGAGAGTGGCACTCATGTCTGCTGGGGCTCCTCGGGCCATGCAGGAACCAGAGCTCTGACGACAGCAGAGGTGAGAGGCAAAGGCTTTTTCTCTCCAGTGTAGCTTTCTAGCAATCTGGGCCTTTTAAGCACCTTCTGTTAATTGGCTCTCCTGCTGCTGGGACAAGTTTCCCTCACAGCTCTGAACACTGATTCCTGGGGAGCAGCCTCCAGGGCAGCAAAGCTTTGGAAGAGGGCGTGGCTGGGCAGCGTGGTAGCAGAGTAGGGGCAACACAGGAGGAAGGGCCGGGACCAGACAGAGCCCACAGCCACGCCGTGATGGCCCATAGACACATAGCAGGTGTGCTCTGCTGGCCCCGGTGTAGCCCCCAGGAGGACCCAGCTGATGGTGGAAGCTTGCTAGCACATGTGTGTCACCCACTGGACCCCTCGCTTTTGGACACTTTTCTTCCAGGGAGCCATGCTTTTGTACCTAATCAGCAAATGCACAGATAGTAGAATGCCATGCTTTTGTACCTAATCAGCAAATGCACAGATAGTAGAATGAGATTTTGTGACTTACACTGAGAGTAGACAAAGGGTTAGGATAGATGTGACAGACTGCTGGAACAATGGCCCCCCGAGAACCCCACCTTCTGTGTGCACACCCTTGAGTTGCCCTTCCAGCAGCTTGGAAAGGCCAGGCACCATTTTGGCTGAAGGGCTTATAATGAGCGTGACGAGCAGAGGTCTGGACTCTGTGCCTCTCTTTCTCAGTCCTGGTGGAGCCCTGAGCCTACTGTATGAACTGCCTCAGGTGGCCTGCTGAGGGAGCTGCAGTGGACCTCTGAGAGGCCCTGACTGCAAGCGGACGTGTGTGCACCAGCAGCTCCGCGGAGCCCACAGACGCCCGGTCCTCCCTGAGCTCCTCGAGCCTGCTGAATACGCTGGGCTTCCAAAGTCTCTTTCCTGGGACCTCAGCCATGACTGGGGGGGGGCACAGTGACAACCCTGCCATGTGGGCATGAGCCTCCTGTGAAGGAAGTGCCACCGTGGCATGCCTGTGCACAGGGGGACAGGGCTCCTGAGTAACGGGGGAAGAATTCAGGGGAGTTACTTAAAGCTCCAATAAAAATTCTGTTTCTCAACAAAGCAGACAGAAGGGCTTAACAGCCATTATACAGAAGAAAGTAACCAGTGAAATAAATACAAAAAGGTGCTCAGACTCATTACACGCCACAAAGACAGGAACTAGACTGACAGCGAGATCTTCAGCAGAATGACTGAAATTGAAGAGACAGGAAACACAGTGCTGATGAGGACACAGGGGACAGGGTGTCTTACATTGTCGGGGTAAGGTGACACTGTAAATTACTAATAGAACCACTTAGGAGGGTTGGAGAGGTAGCTCAGTGGTCTAAGCATCTGTCTTGCAAGGGCAAGGACCTAGCTTGGAACGCTGCTACGGCACGCTGCCCTGGTGTTACGGTTTATGTCTAGTTGTCCCCCGAAAGCCTCATGCAGTCATGGGGTGGGGACTTCTAGAGTTTGACACTTGACTCATGATCCACTAGGATTATGTATTTTAGTACTGATGGGATAATGGTCTGAGTACTGCTGGGATTATGGGTGTGACCTAAGGCGGATAGGCTGAGGGAGAGAGGCTGAATGTAATATATATAGAGAGAGACAGACAGACTTGTGCTGTTGCTCTCTGCTCCCCTGGTTGTTCCGTTGCCCCTGTCACCATGGTTGCTGTTCTACCACCATGAACTGCTGCTCTCTGCCATGTGCCTCTCTGCCTTAGATCCAGCCAAGCATGGACTGAAACCTCTGGTAACCGTGAGCTAAGTGAACCTTTCTTTCCTTCATTTTGAGTGTTGGGTATTTGTCCTAGCAAAGAATAAAAACTAACTAAGATAGCTGGCCACACCCTGGGTGTGCCAAGCAGGTTACCAAGACCCATTGTGGTGGCATGGGCCTGTAATCTCAGGGCTGAGGAGGCTGAGACAGGAGGATCACTATGAGTCTGAGCTGCATAGTGACCCTGCACCAAGTAAATAAGTGAATAAAAGATTAAAAAAATTAGGAACATTGGCTCCCAAACAGATGAGCTGGTGCGCAAGGATGGGCACTCCCACATCCTAGGCCTGACAGTTCCCCGAGCGACGCCCTGTGATGTGACAGTGATGTCCAGCTTTTGTGTGAAGCCTCTGCTGGGTTCCAGGTAACCCTCTGTTATGGCTTCTGTCTAGTCGTCCTCCCAAAGCCTCACGCAGTCCCGGGGCAGGGGCTTCTATAGATTGAGACTTGACTTATGAGTCACTGGATTATGTGACTTAGTACTGATCTAGAGTTTAGACTTGATCCATGATCCCTGGGATTATGTGTTTTAAGTACCTCTGGGGTTATGGGTGTAGCCTAAGGTGGACAGGTTAAGGCAGAGAGCCTGATGTAATTTAAAAAGAGAGTGGGGCGTGGTGGCACACGCCTATAATCCCAGCACTTGGGAGGCTGAGGCAGGAGGATTGGTGTGAGTTCCAGACCAGCCTGGGCTACAATAGTGAGCTCAAGGCTAGCCTGAACTGCATAGCAAGACCTTGTCTCAAAAAGACAAAAATAAAATAAAATAAAATAAAATAAAATAAAATAAAAAGAGAGACAGAGAGACAGACTAAAGCTGTTGCTCTGCTGCCCTGATGATTGGCTGCCTCTGCCACTGTTTGGTTGCTGTTCCACTGCCCTGAACTGGATGCTCTCTGCTCTGTTCTACTCAGCCTTGGGCCAACCGAATATGGACTGAAACCTCCACAAATTGTGAGCTAAATAAACCTTTCCTTCTTTCATTTTGGCTGTCTGGTATTTGTCCCAGCAACGAGTAAAAAGTGACCAATATGTCCTCCTGGAACATGGTGCCACAAGCTGCACTATATGTGGCTGGGATTTGTACAGTGGCCCAGGCTGGCCCCTGCGCTCCTGACAGTGGAAACCCTTAAGCAACACTGAATGCAGACATGCACATTTCATCATGTAGAACATACATGTTTACCAAGTACAAAAAAGACACATTTTTTTCTTCAAAAGACAGATAAAGAGTATTCATAGCGCAGCTTATTTTGTTTTTATTTCTTCCAATGATGGCAAAGTTTCACATTTATTAAAGTTAGGCAAAAGCCCAGAAAGCTAGGGGGCAAGCAGGCTTACAGGCCAAAGCAAAGCAGGGAAAGGGGAGGAATAAATAAAGTAAGAATGCGCCCTATGTCTTAGGGTGGGTGACTGCAAGGTGACACAACAGCCAGTGCCAGTACTTGAAATAATGTCTGACTAGAAAACCCCCGAGTGTCCTGTGCCCCCTACCTCCACGGAAATACCAAGAGAAGGGACATTGCAACTACAGGCAACGATCGGAGGGATTTCACCGGACGGTTCAGTGAAAAAGCCCTACAGGACTGAGGACAAGTATTAGTAATTCCGCTGATAGGAAGCTAACACTAGGCAAGGCCAGGCTCGCTTGGGCAGGGTCTGCTGCCCTGGGAAGAGTGCAGGGGCCCGCACTGGTTAGGGGCTTGAGGCTTCCTGTCCCGAGACTGCGGGAGGCCTTTCACCCCATGCTGCTTACCGAGTGCTCACTCTGAAAGCTGTCGACATTTACTCTGCATTCTCTGTGCATGTTACGCTTCAATGAAAGACGCAAAGAGAGAAGAAAGAGAGGATCACTCTGCCATCAGAGAGGCTAGGGCTGTGTGCTGGCTGCTGTGAAGCTAAGGTGCTCCAAGGCGCACCGGGTTTCAGGGCGCCAGAGCCTACGGCAGTCCAGAGGTATACCGGTCTTGGCTAGTGATCAAATCCAAGGAGGGGAGGGAGACTCACTTGGGCCAAGCTATGCAGTGTCAGCCTTACAAGGTCCATGGACCACTTCCCCTGCAGCTCAGAAAGCGCCCTGTGGCTGCACTTGGGCCTACAGCATGTGGCCCAGCTCCCCGTCTCTCCTCTGATGCTCTCACCAGACCTCGGATCTCATCCTCATCCCCTAATACGCACCTCTCTGCCTTTGGTTCTGGTTCTTCCTCATAAGGCTCCTAGTCTGTGCCCCAGGGGTCCCCTGTGGCCCTCCAGAACCTTGCACGGTTCAAGGCCATGCAGCCACGCAGAAGCCTGGCGCTAACTTAGCGGGCAGGACCTGGACTTCAGGGCTGACAGGCAGAGGATGGGAAGCAGAGGCCCTGGTGCCTTGCCTGTAAGCTCAGGTCTCTGAATTGCTGTCTGATCTCAGCGGTTCCCCTGTTAATTAGTGAAATAAATCTTTGACATGGTTTCGTCCTTTTAAAAATGCATGCCTTGATAAAGAGATTGACTACCTGATGGCGAGTTCCTAGGATAGAATGCCAGGTAGCTTTCACAGTTGCCCTGGAGGAAAGCATATGACGTAGGGCTACAGAATGCTTCTCAGTGGACAAGATGCGCTCACTTTGTATAAAGATATAACCCAAGCACATCAGATGCCTAGGGGCGCAGGGCCCTCCTGACCCTGCTGGCAGCCACCCCACCCGGAGTTCTTAGGGTCGATACCAGTGCTGAAAATATGGAGCCCGGAGCAGAGAGCGGCGTCCACCCACGAACTCCTACGACGCTGCCCCAACATGGCCCACAGGTGGAACCCAAGCCTCGCTTCCCACATCTCCCAGAGCTTGGTACAGAGCCTCGTGCCAGCCCCGGGGACCTCAGCAGAAGGGGGTGAGGCCTTCTGGCCCACTGCTGGGCTCCCTAGTCAGTACACCCCACTCGAGGCTAATTCCACATGGGGTGTTCTGCCTAGTGTGTGTGCATGCGTGCACGTGAGTGTGCAGAAGCACAAATGTGGGGCATCAGTTCCACTTTGGAACCGTGTGCACTAGTGTGTGCGGAGGAACTCCCCGGGGCAGAGATGTGAGTGTGTGACTCGTCCATCAATCTAAGCATTTTCACAGATAAAGCACACTCACACGGGGAGCGGGTGGGGGTGACTGAAAGCGTGCTTGGGGCCCCGGCAGCGGGCGTCTGCTCTGGGTTTAGTCTGTCGCCTCCCTCTGTCCCTTCACCCTAGTCGCCCCATCAGGCCACGAAGCCACTGGAAGCCTAAGGGTGCAGAGTCCACATTCTGTCATACCTGCTGCCTCGCTGCGACGCCCGTCTGGGCAGGTCCCTCGGGCTTGTTGGCCCACCAAGAAGCAAGGGCATTTTCACTGAGCGCCTTTGCCTTGAACCTCCGCCCTCCTGCCCAGGGGAGCTCCAGGCGGGCTCTGTCTGCCCACTGACCGCACCCTCGGGAATCGCGGCTTCCTAGTGTGAAATGGAGAGAAGGTTCTGTGGCCGTCTTACTCTGCAGTCACAGCTCACGCGATCTGAGGTACATCAGGAGGCAGGCAGGGTGAGGAGCCTGGGGTAACCGGGTGTGCTGTATTCACCACTTCGAAGCTGGCGCATTTCTGTATCCAGACTGCAAGAGTGGAGTCTGAGCTGATGTACAGCATGGACACAAAACATCGCCACAAACTTTCCACCTCGCTGGGGCTCTTAAGTGTGGGGCAGGGTGCTTGCTGAGAGCCACTCGGGCCCTTCCGGTCCGGGAAGCCCGCGCCGGCACTGCTCCGGCAGCCCTGCATTCTCACATCTACCTTTGCTGCCGGACTGAGGGGAGTCTGTGTGAGAATTCCTCGTTATCCAAGGAATGTCTGCTCCTCTGAAAACTTCTCATCACTGCCCATGACGGCTTCTGGCCACGGGAGGCCGGGAGCTGGGGGAGCTCAGTGTGGCCTCAGGCCCTGGCCCGCAGGAGGAACGGTGCAGGAGGCCGAGGCTGTGGTCACCCTGCCTCCTCCTTTTGCTCCGCGGTTGTCATCCTGGGCTCAGATGGGAGGGCTCGGAGTTGCGCCGGTCCTCAGCACTTCCGACGCAGGCACAAGGTAAGGCTTTACTGAGGCAGCGCAAAAGCTCGCCAACAGTTCTTTAAAGAGAAAATTTCTGACGTGACAAATTTCTCCAGACTCACACGCCCAGAGAGCTGAAGACGCCTCCTAGGTTATCTGAAGGCAAACTGGGCAGATGGAGCAAAGCAGGAGCTAAAGGCCTGAAGGAAGGGCAGGGGGAAGGAGAGAGGAGGGGAGGCAGCGAGGAGCTCGCACTGACCAGCGGTGGCAGGCAGCGCAACAGCCCGGCGCTCAGCTCCACCTCACTGCTCGCCCTCGGGGCTCCCCTCGAGGCCGGGCCGCTTCCTGGGGCAAAACTCCCGTGGCCTGGCAGGTGCATGTCTCCACCTTCTCACACAGCAAACTCCCAGGGCAGGGCATCCTCCGCAGCTTCGGCCTTGTGCTGCCCCTCGCTCGGGACCTCACGCTGCCACGCGTCCCACAGAGCTGTGTGTGCTGCCACGTGGCTCTGCCCACAGCTTCTGGCTGACACTGTCCCTCCCTCCTCCCTCCTTTCTTCTTCTTCCTTTATTGGTCCTTCCCTCCTCGCTCCCTCTTTCCTGCCTTCCTCCTTCCCTTTCACCATCTTTCCTCCTCCTTTCCTGTTTCCTTCCTTCCTAAGATTTCATGCATACGTGAAAACCTGCTGTAGTTTTGCCAATGAATAGTACTCCATTATGCCCATGTTTGATCTAGAATTAGAATCCACATTAACCAAAGCAGTATAGCACTGGGATGGAAACAGACACACAAACCCACAGAAGAGAGGGCCACAGACACACTACTGCACGTGTGGTTGTCAGGGGCTGGGGTCTGCGGTGGCCCCTCAAGTGGAGAGGGGCCTGTTCCTCAGCCGAGCAGGCCCCTGAGGTCTCTGCCCAGAGAAAACTCTCAGACACACCCGGGAGCAGCATGGCTGACTCCCTGCTGAAGTTACAAAGGCAGCAAGGGTATGGGACCCCAACGTGGGGAACCGGGGAGGAGAGGGTCCCACCAGCTTCACTGGTGCTGAGAGTGTGTGGGGAACACTTGTCCTCTCAGTTCTGCAAGTGACCCAGACGTCCTTGTCCCTGGAGGAGACAACCCGTCTGCACAGGATGATCGCTCGGGGTCTCAGCTGGCTGGCCTCTGTGCTGAAGTCAGGGTGACCTACGGCAAGAGCAACGAGCGTGGGCTTTGGGGTGTCCCGGGCTGACTGTCCTTGGGCAGCCCGTGTCCCTATGGCCTCAGTCGTGCAGGCGGGTGAGATGGATGATGTAAATTTAGGGCCAATTAACCTCGCATTAGACCCATGCACACTGCATAAAACCCCTTTTGTGAAGGACACAGATAGAAAACAGGGACCTTCGGTTACAGGGGCTCCTGCAGGCCCTGACCACTGCATGAGAAAACAAGGTGGGCTTTGGATGGGGCCTGTCCGTCCTCTGCCCCCCTAGGGATGATGTCTGGTGGTTTTTTCTTTCATAGTCAGGGCAGCCTGGCTAGGGATGCTGTTAGCTTTTCAGGTGTTTGGGAGCATGAATTGGGAGGCACGGCACTCTGTGCTCCTAGTAGGTCTGCTTCGGGGCCCGGAGGGGTCTACACACACACTTGACAAGAGAACACAAAGACATAGCAGGCAAGAGATAGCCAGGCTCCTCACTCAGTGGTGCTGGGAAGAGTGAGTGAAATTAGGCCTTTGCACACAAACGTCAGCACCAAACCAGGTTAAAGACTTCCAGGCTTCATCAGCGGCGGTGGTGGCGACACCGCAGAGAAGCAGAAATAAGGGGAGCGGAGGGCAGAGACCTGGATGGATCGAGGGCGGGGAGGTGGGCAGATCCTCTGACCTGAGGCGGGGAGCCTGAGACTCCTCAAGGACTCTCTTTAGGGGCGGAGCTGGAGGGGCGGGCTCAGCGACGCCCAAGGAGCTGACTGGAGCACCCTTGTGTGCACAGGAAAGGCAAGAGGAAGCTGCGTCCATGGCTGGCGTGGGGAAGGCAGAGGAGGCGGACACTGGGCGGAGCTTTGGGATTCAGCCATGTTGGCTCAGGGCCACGACACTTTAGCAGTCTGTACCGGGGCCGGAACCTATCAGGGACCTAGACACAAACTGTGAAGCTCTTAGGGAACTTTGGGGGAAGCTCGTGGACGGTGGGCCCGGCCTTGGCTTTCCGGATACCACATCATAAGCTCAGGCAACGAGAGCCAAGGTAAGCAGGTTGGACAAAGGACACACTGGACGAAGTGCAGGGCAGGGTACGGGCTGGCTGGGAGCATGCATGGATGGCGCGCCTGGCGAGGGATTAATGCCCCCATTATACTAGGGAGTCACCGAACTCAATGGGAATGTGAATAACCTTGTTAAAACTAGATGAAAGGCCAGAGAGACGTTTCTGCAAGAAAGAGGCAAAGAAAATGGCCCGGCGGTGTAAGATGACAGGGCCCCACTGCTCACCCAACCTCGGATGACTGCCAGCTAAATGCGCAGGAGCCCCCAGGAAGGTGCCAGCCACAGGGGGCGAGCCCGCCAAGGCGGCCGAACAACAGCAGCCGCCGCACAGGAGTGGCGTCCAAGGTGGTGAGAGAGAGCCCCGGCACCCGGCACCCGCTGCAGGAGCAGCAGCCCGCGGCGGCCCCGGAGCTGCTCTCTGGGCTCATGCAAAGGAAGCGAAAGCAGCACTCCAGGGTGCGCTGCGTGCCTGCCGGGATGCACGCTGGCTCTGGCCCAGCGCTGGGACAGGCCCTGCCGCCTCACACGGTTGCAGACAGCTGAACTAGAAATGCAGGCAGTCAGGCAGGGCCAGGCCCTCAAGGAGACAGCGGGGAACACAGGGTGACCGCAGCCTTGGAAGAGACAGACACTCCCACTGTGGGCCACATACTTCCCTAGGGATGGGCCTCAGGGACTGGTATTCCCTTTTTTTCCTTTATGCATTTGCTACAGGGTCTCACTATGCAGCTGGGACTTGTTGTGATTCTCCTGTTTTCAGCCTCTCCAGGCTGGGATCGCAGGTGTGCGCCACCATGCTTGGACTCGGTTGCAGGCTCAGCGTCCCCAGGCACAGGGCTGGTGTAACATGTGGGACCAGGGATTGAACCCTGGTCCCTGTGCTTGCCAAAGCAGGTGCTTAATCCGCACTATCTCTCAGGCCCCAGAGATCGGTGTTCTAAGGTATCAATCACCTGGGAGCCAGAGAGAGCCGCTGACCCAACCTCCTCCAGGAAAAGCCCCTGCTCCCTGTTCCTTCCCGCTTGCTACGTGACTCCCGTCCTCATTTGGTTCTGGATCGAATCAGTTTTACCTGAGCAAGGGCGCTTGTAATCTCACTGGCTGACCGTAGCTTTGTCCCGCCTCATGCCACCTAAGCGGTTCCCATGTTCTCCACCCGAGACCCGCCTCATCACCTGACTATACTCAGTGACAATCTTTAGAAGAGACAGCTTCCTGGGCAACCAGCTCGGGTCCCCTGCTGTCTCTCTCTTGGACAGCAGCTTTCTCTCACCTAATAAACACATTCTGCCCTTAACCTCCTTGTTCCTAAAACTCATTCTTTGGTTTTAGAGAATGTGAACTCAGCCCAGGTACCTTTCAGGCAGTGTGTCACCATGACATGCCATGTCATTTGGCTTTTAGAGTCTACAACTGCTGGCTCAGAGGTGGCCCCTGAGCGGAAGGGACTACAGGTGGAGGAGCCCTGCCCTTCCTCCTTCCTCAGCTGGAGGGCAGCCAGGGAAGGCAGTGAGAATAACAGCCAGAAGGAAGACTATGAAAGGAACTTTCAGGGACTCAGACATGCTGTCCCCTGGAAGGATGGAAGCATTATTGGGGGACCCACCTCAGCAGGTCCCCCAGCCCAGGTCTGGCAGCACCAGCCATGCCTCATGCATGTGTGGCACTGAGGCTCCGCTAAGGGTGGCTGTACCCATGAAGCCCCTAGGGCAGCACTCAGTCACCCGGTGAGAGCCCACTGTCCAGCTACATGGCCCAGTGTGGCTTGGTGTGTCCAGAAGTCACCCAGCAGGGCCAGACAGCGAGTGCCCCTGTGGGCCTCATGCCTTGCAGAACTGCCAGGATTCTGAGGCTAAGTGAGAGGAGCAGCTCTCCCTGCCTGTGACAGAGGCTGCTTCCGCAGTCTCCACTGAGGAAAGCCACTTCCCTGGCTGGGTGCCTTTACATTAATATGCCTCCTCATGCTTAAGTGACTCATCCTATGCTGAGTGGTCTCCAGGCCTGGTTCACACCGTTCTGGGACAGTGATTCATCTGGAAGCTTCTGGAGGAGCCCTTCCAGCATGACAGGAACCTGGCGCGGGGGCTGTCAAGGAAGCAGCCCAACAGCAAGGTTCAGATGTGCTCAGCAGGGAAGAAAGCCTGCCAGGACCAGAGTGGGGCAGATGTGGCCAGTGAGAGCCCATCTTCTCTGTGGTTTCCTTTTCACTTGTACTCTCAGAAAACCCCCTCTGCCTTGGCCATGTTTTCCAGGCTTCTGCTTTCTTCTGCCTAGGGGTGGTGGGGTTGGCATGGAGAGGAAGCTGTAGGAAGCTCTGTCAGTCTCAGTAGGCAGGAGGGAGATGTGAGCTGGCCCTGAGAGTCTTTCTATTAAAGCAGCTAAGCCAGGACACACTCAGGACGCACCACTGTGGTGTGGGAGACCCTCTGCCAGAGTGGGTTACATTGCGACCTGTGCTCTGGGTTTTGTGAGGAAAATGGCCCATCCTGGATGGACCAGTGCCACGGGGAGCTGCGCGCTGCTCCGCTAACAACCTGACAAAGATGGCTCCTGAAAGAGTCACTGTTCCCGGGTAGGTGGAGATGGATGGGAAGAGATTTGCCTTGTAGCATCAGGTGGGGGCCTGGGGGTCTCCCATAGAGAAAGCCTCTGTTCCTCAGCATTCAAGCCCACACTCCAGTGAAGAAAGAAGAATTGGGGGTAGGGCTGGCTCCAAGTCAAAGGCCTCTGGTGAAAAATTGGGAAGCCAGGCCCAGTACAGAGGCAAGAAGTCGGAAATGGAAGCAGCACGAAGCGGATGCTTATTTATATCGCCAAAGGGACAACAAAGCTACCAGGCTACACGGCAGGGCAAAGTCCATAGTTTCTCAGTTAGTTGTTTTTGCCTTGCTCATCCTTATAGGGGGCCCTGGCCCCTGAAAACAACTGTTCCACTGATTGGTGCAGTCTAGGCCAATCAGGGCCTTAGCCTTTGTTTCTGGGGTAGCAAAGAATCATGGGACTTAGGGGCACACAGCAAACATGTGCAGAGGTCTCACAAAGGGCAGTGTTCTCAAGTAGAGCAAGGTACACATGTGACCATTTGCATAACTACGAGCTAATAGGCTCCACCCAATGTCCTGCCGATGTCCCCTTCTTCCTGTCCCTACCATCTCTCCTGATACAGAGAGACCAAAGACATGAAAAAAGGTCAGATTAAAGAAAATTTCTCTTCCTATTTATAAGGAAGAATTCAAAGGAATGATTTTTAAAACAAAGAAAAGAAGTGGAACAGTGTGGTGGGAAGAAAAGTGCGTTCTCTGTAACTGGTAGAGGCCTCAGCTGATGTTCTGTTGGCCGCAGAGAGCGCTGGGGACTTTGGGCCTGCCCAGCCCTGCTCAGGAGGCACCGGCCTGCTCAGGGCTTCTGGATGCACCAATCTGCAATTCCAGGGCACGCGAGCTCACCCTGACGAGCTGTCCTCCCAGGGTGCACGCCTTCCTGTGCAGCTCGCTGGTACAACTTAGGCTAGCGTGATGCACCAGCTGCTCCCGATGGCCTTTGCTGAGCTCTGGCGTTCCTTCTGCTGTCCCTTCATGGCAGCTCTTGAGAAGCCGCTCCTCCTCGTCTGCATGGGCCTTGGTACCTCAAAGCTTTGCTCCAATGCCGTCGTCATCAGGGGCTCTTGCCTCCCAGGTGGAATTCATTTCTGACCATGACTTGGAAGAACAGAGCTTTAGCTTTCGTTGTGATCACAGGTACAATTCTGCTCCCCTGTTCTCTGCCATCCACAGGGGTTCAAAGCCACCCGCTCAGCTTCAGGGACTGAAGACGTTCACTGCCCGTGGCACAGAAGACCTCTGGAGCTACCATGCTCAGAGCTATTTGGGCCCCTGATTTTCTTATCTTGAAAACAGATTTTGAGAAAAGTATTTAGAATTTTAGAGTTAGATCAAAGACAAACCTTCCCAGGACAAGTATTTCTGGAATATGACAGACCTTAATTTATTCATTGGAGCAGAGGAATCATGGGAACTACTTAAGTTTTACTCTCATGGTCTGAAGAATTGATAATAAAAATGTACCATAGAGGTTATTTTACATTATAGATCTTTGATCAATCTATATGATACGTTTATATTACAAATTTCTGTGCACCGTGCATGCAATATACATGAACACAATAATGCCCTTTCATGACAGTGAAGAGTGTGGAACACTCCCACGTATTAACCTCTTGATTGTCTTTAAATTACTTTGTCGTGCTTTGGTTTATTAATTTCTTGTGCTTATTCTATAATTGATTGAGTTTCTTAAACTAAAGAAAGGATAAGAAAGGCAGCAATAAAGGGTAAATACAGAAAATAAGTAAAGGTATAGAGACACAGTGCAGCACATCGCCCTTGCTGAAATTAATTCTCTAAAAAAATAAAACCGCACCTAATGCCATTGTGCACATCTGTAATCCTAGCTATGTGAGAGGCTGAGTCAGGAAGATCTAAGTTCAAGACCAGCCTGGGCAACTTGGTGAGACTGTTCCCAGACAAGATTTGTAAAGGCCTAAAGATGTAATTCAGGGTTGCCTGGGCTCAGTCCCCAATAATGCCAAAATAAGTAAGTACAAATTAGTAGGTGCTTTTATAACGTTTCCTGATCTATCAATTATTAAGAATCATCTTAAAAGTTCCCTACTTTGTGACTTAGTTTCTATTTTATTTATTTTGAATCCATATTATCAAGTACTTCTAAGTTTAAAATAGCTTAACATCTGACTAAGTAAATCTTGAGTTAACAGTGAGTCTTTTAATCACTTATATTTTTGTTTCAAATATTTTATCAAATGTAGCTGTGGCAGCTCTTTATTATTTCATATTTTCCTCAGTTATTTCTTCATTCTTAGCATTCAAAAATCTTTCCATGTTTTCATGTATCTTTTGTAATTAGCATATATCTGGAACTGGAACAATTCCTTCTGATATTTTTTTTATTTTATTTTTTTAATGAGGAAGGCTTGTGCTCTCACATTAGTTGCGATTCCTGCTGCGTTCCTGTTAATTTTTGATGTGCTTGCCTCCTACATTAGTTCTTCTGCTGGATGGTTCTCTTGCTCTTTGGTTTACTGACTTTCCTGCCTACATTTTATCATCTTCCTCCAACAGGCTTTAAGTTATGGCTTCTCTTTCTATTCTCTTACTGGTTACTTAAGAACGATAACTTTCCAGTGTTCGTTAATTTTACAACACAAAGACCTTGATGCACTTGAACCCTGGCCAGCAGGTGAGACTTGGCCAGTGGAGCTGTTGCCGTGCTTATGTGGTGCATAAGCCGTTCACCCATCGCCTTCCTGCCTGCCGTGCTGTCCTCCCTGTCCCTCCTGGACCCAAGGTCCCCCTAAGATGCTTTTGTTTTGGGGGGTACACTTTGGTTTTCCTTAGCAAAAACCTGCGCGTATAACCAATGTGTCAGGAAATGTCTTCAGCATGCCTGTTTTTGAAAAGAATAATCGCATTACGTGCACTGTCTGACTGCTTGACCGTATTCTAGGTGTTCCTGTTGAGGTCTCCGTGGACAGCCAGTCTCTCCTGTTGTGTTTCAGGTGTTGTCGTTGTTGCTCCGCAGTTGTACTATGCAGGGCCCAGACTCAGACTCAGCCCCTTGGCTGTTGTTGTTGCTGTTGCTTTGCTTCATATTCACCGGGCTTTCAGAACTGGGGATTTGGTTTTCCTTTTACACTTCTGGGAAGACTGCTGCAGTCCTCCTCGGACTCTCCCCCCACGCCGTGTCCCTCTAGCATCCTGAGTTCTTGTCACACTCTCATTCTGCTCATCAATGAACAGGCTTCTATTTTTATCTCTTTTATCTGTCTATCAATGAATAGGCCACATATTTAATAAATTCCTAAGACGCAGCTGCCAGCTTACAAACACTCTCTGCGGGGAAGTCACATCTGTTGTTCAGTCAGTAGCTTTTGATGCTGGCTTTCAAATGTAGACACCATGTGCAATGGCTCACACACAACTCAACACAAAACTACTGGTGCCTACAGGTTGTGTCTGGCATCCAAGAACTCCAAACCCTCACCTGGAAGGTCAGTAATGCTTAATAAAAGAACTGAAAGCATAGTTTCTGCAGCCAGGTGTAGTGTTGCAAGCCTGTAATTCCAGCAGTGGAGAGGTTCAGGCAGGGGAACTACAAACTCAAATCCTGACTTGGGCAACTTAGTGAGACCCTATCTCAAAAAAATAAGGGCTCAGCACAAAGGTCGTGGGCTGAAAAGCATATTCCTCACAGTCCATCCTAGGGAGGTCTACCTGGAAATGTTCTGGAGAACTTGCTCAGTTACTCTTCTCTTGTTTCAGGGACAAATATGTGTCCAGTTCCGGAGCAGTGCTTCCCGCTACAGACAGGAAGGACTCCTGCGGCCTCTCTAACAGGAAGGAGCCCTTCACGCTTTGTGTTGTGGCAGAGTTTGGTCTCCTGGGACCTTAAAAATGTTATCGCACTGCTTTCTGATCACTCATTTCTGATGTAATGCGTAATTTTCTTTACATTTAGCCAAGGCTTTCTTTTGGATCTTAGCAGTCTGACTACGAGCTACTCGGGTGTAGCTTTCCTGCGCTTTTTCTGATCAGAGTTTGCTGAGCGTCTTCGTCTACGGGCTCTTTCAGCACGCTGGACAGTGCATAGCTGCCGCCTTTGCACAAGCCTCTCCGCCTGGCCTTGCTCCCCTCTCATTTCTGCACGGGCGCTGCCTCTCTTCCTGCTGCCCTGCACGCCCTGGACCTGCTGCCTTGCTTCCCTCGAGCCCCTTCTCCTTACGTGGCCCCCAGACGGGCTGTACTGCCCACTTCCTGTCACAGTCTCCTTTCCTGAGTCTCATCTTCTTCATTGCTTTTGCTAGGCTTTTTGTTTGCTTTCATCATCCATCTTCGGATATTTTAAAGACAGTTGATGGTGTCTGGGGAAGCTCCTATTTTCTCTGGGCTGCTGTCGCTTCTTCGACCCGAGCTTCTGGCTCTTCCAGCACTTCCGGTGAAGCCTGGGAACTGCCTGACCATGCTAATGCTGACAGCCTCTCTTGAGCGAGGAATCGGCTTCTCTCCTGACCTCATGCCACATTTTCTTGCTCTTCACATACCTGATAAGGTTTCCTTGCACCTGGGCAGCATCGATTGAATTAACAGGTCTACTTCCAAATTGGCCTGCCCCTTTTCTTATTACTAGCTTTTTGATTGGGCGCTGAAGCAATCAATCTGGTGGGTGACATGGGGCTTTCTCACAGCTTTAGGCCCCTGGGTGATCCAAAGTCCCAGTGCTGGAAAGTGCCTATTGGTCATCCCTCACACTGTGGTATCTAAGCCAAGAGGAAAATATGTTTTAATCATGACTCTACTGAAGTGCAGATGACTCACACGCACTGGCCTACATGGCACTCTCAAGGATTGCATCCGGCCCCATTTATGTGATCCCAAGCTGTGTCATAGCAGTAAAGCAAGCTGGGCTTGGGGGTATTAATAGCCCTATTAATTACACTCTCGAATAGGTTTACAGATAATCTGAACTGCAGGACTGGCACCCAGGGCTCTCCCAAGGGCGTCTTCCAGAGGAAGGTGTCATGGCTCATTTGTTTTCCCTCTCTGCACTAATTCACGAGGCAATGAAAACAAGAGGCTGAAGGAAGGGGAGAGAGGGAGAAGAGAAGGGGCCACCGGCCGCGCTCCTCGCCAGGAGTGCCCGTGGGGATCGTCAGCACAGCGCACTTCCGCTTCAGGATTAAAAACTCACTTCATCCCTTGGGTAAACACACAAAAGGGTGCTTATTCATTGGTAATTCAGAAAATGGAATTTAAGTCAATGAGGTATTTTTGGCCTTTTAGAAAACCAAGATATAACTGATACTGTCCAACAATGCGGGGGCATGGAGAGAGAGAAAATGAAGAATGGGTGTTATCAGCAGGTTTTGAACTGGAAATGCCTTTTTCTGATGGGGGCTCAGGCAGGTATATGTGGGGCATTTGATGATGCTTTAAAATAAGTATTTAGAATGTCCTTTGACTCAGCATTTAAATTTTTAGAAATCTAAACTACAAAGCACTCTGATATGTAATCAAAGATACAAGGATATTTCTGCCAAAGTGGGTGGGATATCCCAAGTGGAAGTCTTCTTTGTGACCACTGGGTTGGGGCTATCAGTGCTACTGCAGCAGTTAAAAACGACCAGGTAAATATGTGTTCTGAGACGGAGACTGTCCCAGAAGTAGAGTGAAACTAGCAAGAGAAGAAAACAAGCGGAAGAATATCTTGTAGGATTCCTTGCACCAGCGTGAAGGTCTGCCCACGACCAAGCACGAGGATGTAAATGCCCAGGAAGTGCCCAGGGAGGGGCACCGTGCCCTCTCATCCAGCTCTCCCTGGAGGAAGAGTGGGACCATCACGGCACGTGGGAAGCGCGTCACCTTAAAACATCGTAATTGTGCCTATATTTGAAATCTTACATCTTTATAACCAGTGTTTATTTGGATGTGGTTGAATAACTTTAAAAATAAAAATACATTGTAAAACTGTAAATAGCATAACCATCTCAAACACTTCTAGAACTCAGCAGCTTTCATAAAATTGACACCTGCCTCATGAGCAGTCCAACAAAGATGTGTAACCCAGAGATTCGATATTAAGGTCTGTCAGTTTAACTCTTAATCAGATTTAACTGACTGAACTGATTTGAACTGGAAGTTCTGTATGAAGAGATGAATAAGGTTGAGCTTAGCAGTAAGGCTGTACATAGAATTTGGCATCTTTCAAAGTTATTTCTTATAAAATTAAGGCCCAAATATTAATTTATTATTATTTTACGCCTGGAACAGAGTCTCCTCTGAAAGTCAAGGTACGTTGGCACTTGAGGAGAGCTCCTGCTCAGAGAATAAAAATTATCGCCTCACAGCTCTGGCCTCTTTTCCTCAAGTAGACAAGCTAATTAGAAGGCAGGAATAGCAACATCCTCTTGCCTTGATTCTGAGCTTCTTTGAGTCCTTGTTAGAAGACCCTATTTCCGTTCACAGAGTGGCAGAGAGAAGTGCATTTCAGTGGGCATGGAAAATGTCACTTTTTATTAGCGGTTCCTCCCCAGATTCGGTTTTAAGTCTTTACTTCAATGAGAACCATAAATGAAGAAAGGTTTAAATGGTCACCCAGGGCCAAGTGTCCAGAGAATAAATAAAGCTTTAAGAGAGTGAAACCATCATGATGCGGGTGCTGAGTGACAGGGACAAGAAGCTGGGGGGCGGTAGCAGGGTCGGGTGAGAAGGAGGCGCTTGGCTTGCAGCAGAGCTGGAGCGGGCAGTAGGGTCGCACCTGGCACCAGGCGCACAGTGGGCTCCCGCACGCTTGTGAATTGTAACTGCGGACAGCTTTCCACCCGCCAGTGTGTTGGAGAGTCAAATTACACTCTTACTCCAGGGAGAATGCATGTTTCCATGCTGATTTGTGGAGCCTGTGTAAAACGTCACCCACTGGAAGCTGAAGGAGGTATGGCTGAAGATGCCCTTGCCAGATGAAGATGCCTTTCTTTGCTCTTTAGGTGAAGCCAGGGCTAGGTCTCCACCAGGGATGCTGGCCCAAAATTAAGAGCACGTGTGGAAGGTTTGCTCGAAGGACTGTAGCTGTCACTACCTTTGCTTGGACAGTACGTGCACTCTTCTAAGCAGTTAGGGCTGCTGGACACTGCCTGTTGTGCCCCTGGCGTCGAGGCACCGCTAGTTAACTGCTCAGCGTGCCAACCCGACGCTCTGAAAGACGCAGCCCAGGAACCCTGGTGTGCCCCGTCCTGTTTGGCTTGACTGTTTTCCCTCATGACGGAAAATTATCACGGCTTCTAATACTTTGTGGGGTTGTTAGAAGCAGAGCTGAACTTCAGGAGGCAACTTAGTGCCGTGGAGGTACCTCACCAGGCCCTGGAGAAAGGCAGACATCCAAGGGATAGAGCAAGAAAGTGAAGAGCTGCTTGCCTCCAGGCAGAGGGGACACTTAAGTCAGGCAGAGGGCTTCCCTCTGTTGCTACTGCTGCGAGGATCTCGCGAATCGTCAGGCACCAGGAGCATAGCCAGCGGGTCTACCTCACACAGTCCCAGCCACAACCTAGAGTAGGTGCAGCGGTGTTCTCCAGGGAGGTGATGAGGCCTGAGGCGGAGCTGCGCCAGAGGCCAGAGGGTGGACTTCCCCCTGCACAGTGGGGGTCTCCTGTGACGGCCCGTGCTCCACCCCAGAAGGGCTCGCCCATGGCAGTGTACCAATTCCAAGAGCCATTTCTGGGTGTTTTTTTCTGCCGGGAGAAGTCAGGAATCGAGGTGGAGTGGATGACGGAGGCCAAGTGGACATGCTGAAGTGAAGGCATGTCGGACATGAGTAAGAAAAGCCTCGGGCTGCACATCTGCCGTCACAGGGACACTGCCTGTCACTGTCCTTGTCTGCGAGGATGTGAGAGACAGGGAAGGGCACCGTCTTTCCTCGGCGGGGTGACTGCTCGTGCCCAGTGCCACAGCGCCTGACAGTGAAGGCATTCCCGAAGCGCTTGCTGAGTAAGTGGGTGGTAGATGGGGTAGTGAGAGCGGATCCACAGAGACACGAGAGCCAGGGACGGTAGGAGAGCTGAAGGTTACACGGGAAATGGCTCAAGAGGCCGTAGGCATGCTGGAGCCTGTGGCTTCGACAGGGAAGTGCTTCTCACAGGTGACTGCGAGTAATCGATGAAGAGCCTGCAGCTGAGGGATGTTAGTGCTCAGGCCTGGTCCTCCCCCAGCACGCCCTGCACGGGGGTTTGGATCGTGGGGCCACCACGGTGCTGAGCCCTGGCTGGCAGCTGCAGTGCCCAGGGCGAGGCTGGCGGCTGCATCTCCGCCTGCTCTTTTCCCTCCTTCTGCTCCCTGGCCACCATGCCGTGGGCAGCTCTCCTCAGGCCCTTCACCCTGCGCTGACCACGCAAGGACTAAAGCTTCCTAAGCATGAGGCAAAGCAAGCCTCTCCTCCTCACGAGTGGGTGCCAGGTGGCTTGTTCCAGCAGCCGGACAGAGGCTAGGGCGAGCACAGGCAAAACTGGAATTCTAGTCTGTACTGAGGGTGGGACAGCACCTGGTCTTGCTCGCCAAGGTGACAATGGAGTTGAGTGACTCAGGGTGGGAGGAAACGCACGTATTGAGGTTTTTCCTCATGCTTCTGAGCCGCTTAACACATCTGGGGTCAAACCAAACGAGCCAGGGGCTCGCAGCTGGTGGGTTTCCACTGAGCTCACAGCTCAGCATCGTTGCCCGTTCTGGAGCTGCTGCATTTGTGTCACTTACATAAGCGATGCCCACACATTTCTTTGTTAAAAGAAGTACTTACCAAGTTCTTGCACTTTATTTTTAGAAGTTCAGCTCTTCGCCTGCTTCCAAATGATCTAACTTCATTTTTTTAGTCTAACAAAAGTTTAAAATCAATAGCTTGCTTCAAGCTGTGCTGTAACCATCGTGCATGTGACACTGTGCAGGGAGAAATTTCATCCTGGGAAAACGACAGCCAGGACAGCCCCGTGCCAGAGCTGAGGTCTGTGTGGGTGTCGAGGCTGCCGCCTTCTTCCGCTTAGGCCTTGGTGTTCCAGCCGGCGCACCCCTGTGCTCTTTCTCCTCCCCAACAGCTGGACGGCAGGTCACATCTGCAATGGGCATCCTCCCCTCTCCTCATGCAAGGCTGGGAGGACATGGGTCCTGGCTGTGTGCTTCCCTGTGCTTTGCATTTCCAAGGGCATCTTGTAGGTTCTCTTGCCTTCGGATAAGTTTTTAAAATTTTCTCCTCTTTCTATCCTAATTTTTTTTAAAATATACATTTGGTTGTTACAGGGTATCACTACAAAGCTTGGGCCCATAGTGATCCTCCTGTTTTCAGCCTCTCTAGTGCTGGGATTACAGGTGTGCACTGCCACACCTGGACTCTGGCTGGCTCCGGCATGTGGTGCTGGTGTTTGAGCAGCAGTCCCTGTGCTTTCCCCCACTTGCCTAAGCAGGTGCTTTAGTCTGCTGAGCTGTCTCACCAGCCCTCTAGCTTGTAAACATTCACATTTTATTTTTGAAATTTGCAAGAGAAAGAATATCGAGTCTTCTCAACCTGCCAAACATGGGAACAAAGATTTTCATGAGCCCACTGGGGGTGGTTCTTATCTTTGGAGCTCAAAGTAAGGCTAAGTCTTCACTTTGAGATTTCTTCTGAGGCAGCCATGGAAATGCACTTGACAGAGCCGTGCTCTTCGTTGGTGAATCTGTGGGGTTACTTTGTTCCTAGACCAATCACAAACTGTGGAAAACTGTGAATTTCAGACATGAACAGAAAAAGCCCTATAAATGCTGATTTTTTTTTTTTTTTTTTTTTTTTTTTTAGCTGTCTCAGGTTGCCTTAAAGGTGACTCTGGGGATCGAACCGCTGTCCCCTGTGGTTGACTGCGATTGCACATGTAGGTGCTTAAACCACTGAGCTAACTCCAAAGCCCCTAAAATGCTGATTTTTTTAATAGATAAGCCCTAATTAAATTTATTAATTTAATTTAATAAAATGCTACATTAATAAAGCCTTAGAAGGCTCAAGGCATTTTGACGGCACCTTGGGGCTTTAGGGGTTTAAGAACAGCACAAAAACCTGAAGACGGCTCCCGGGACAGTGCCCTGCTATGCTGCGGGTGCTGGTGCATTACCCAGAGAGGGCGGCGGCAGCAGCCAGGAGAACGGAGTAACTGCTCACAAGCAGCCGCGCTTCCGCGGAAGCGCAGAGCTTCTGCCAGCAGTTATTAGGTATCTGCTGAGCAGTGCGAAGCACCAGCTCCCCACACACATGCACAGTGCACACGCACCAGCGCACACGCATGCACACACACCTGCACACCTACACCTGTGCACCCACCCAGTTATTAGGCTCGATAGAAAAATCTGCAAACGGCTGAGACCTCAGACTCTAAACTATGACTTCTCAGGGTTCCTGTTTCTAAAACATTCCCGTGGACCTGCATTTGCTCACTCACTGCCACTTCCTTGGTCTGTTCCATTTTGTGTGAAGTTCTACATTTTTCTCAGTGACATCAATATTTTAAATCTTGCAGCATGGATGACTGAGACTTTAGCGAGGAGCTGTATGAAGAAATGCGGGGTTCTCGTAGAGCACAGAAATTTGTCTTGTGTCAGAAGAGGAAAGGAGGGGCCCGGCAGGATGGCTCCGTGGTCTAAAGCGCCTGCTTAGGAGGCTTCAGGGACTGCGGTTCGATTCCCGGCACCACATGCTGTGCCAGCCCTGCCCTGAGGGCAGGCTGAGCCGGTCATAAAAATAAATAAACAAACAGACAAAAGTTCTGAAAACAAGGAAAAAATAATAATAAAATAAATAAAAAATTTTTAAGAAAAGATTATTTTAGTAATGTTCCTCTACCTACCACCCTACCGGAAGAGGGGTGGGGTGCGTGTGCGCATGCGCGTGTGTGCACGTGTGTGCGCGTGTGTGCACGTGTGCATGTGTGTATGCACATGTGTATGTGTGCACCAACTCTGAGGAGCACAGTCCAACAAAACACCTAGGGCTGTGGGGCTGGACCCTGGGTCATGAGTGGGGACAGAGCTGCCCCCTGCGCGTCCTACTCATCACCCCTTGCTGCCCCTTGAGAGAGAGGACGCAGGCATGTGCAGAGAGAGCGGCAGACAGTCACCCCTGCAGCTCCACCCCCATCTCTTCTTCAGGCTCCTCACTCTGAGCTAGACTTTGAGCTAGACCCCAGGCCCTCACATTCTGGAGTTTCTTGTCCAGGTCAAGGCCACTTATCACCGAGAGGAGACTGGCTGTCACTGTCCAGCAGCATTTCATTAAAACAACAAGAACAAAGCAACACACACAGGGGCTGATGCTAGGTTTTTCCTTTTGGGGGTTCCTGGGATTGAACCCAGGGCCTTCACATCATGCTACATCCCCAGCCCTTTATAATTTTAAGACAAGATCTCACTAAGTCACTAAATTGCCTGGGTTAGTCTTGTGCTTGGAATCTTCCTGCCTCAGCCTCCCTTAGTGCTAGGATTATAGGCATTCACTACCATGTCTGGCCTGGCTAATATTTTTATGAGTACACTCTTAATGCTATTAGAGACTAATTTCATTTTTATATTCGTGTGAAGAAATACATAAACGATTGAACAAATTCTTTAATTTCTATGTCTCCAGGATTTTCTGGAGAGCAAGGTACATGCAATACTTATGAAATTTTGTATTCAGAGTTAGAAGAGCTCACAGCAATGCCTTTCAGTGAGCAAGCAAAGGTGAGAGAACCCGTTTCCAGGGCTGTGAAGCCGCCAGTACCCTAACGATGCTCAGCCGTGGCAACACTTTATTTCCTTTCCAGGGTCTGTAGATGGAAAGTGGGAGGCACTTCTGACCCGTCCACGCGTTCACTCCTGGTAGGACTGGAGGAAGACAATCAGGACCAAAAGCGTGTGTGTCTCCCCCAAGCACCCTGTCTTTACCCATAGCCCTCGCGTCCTGACCCGGACAGGAGAAGGCACAGGAAGGCGTGGCGGCAGGAGAAGGGTCTCTGAGTGTCGCTCTGGCACAGCGGGAATCTTGCCGTGATTGCTAGGGACAGACGACGCAAGAAGCCTGAGGACGAACGGCGCCCTGAGACTGGCACCCTGCCTGTCCTGCCACACCGAGGCTGCGCCCCGCCCTGTCTCAGACTCTGTACTTGGGGTCTCTCGATATCCTGACCTCAACTAGAACCACACAGAATTTTAATAGGTGAAAGGAAGGGTCTTCTGGGAACTCTGTGGGCAAACCCAAATGGTTCTGGGAGCCTCCCTGTGCTCTTGGTCATCATATTCCTAAAATGCTACTTTAGAGAGATGACAGGAAGCTTTGGAACATCTAGCGTTTCTTTGTGGGCGCATTTTCATTTCCTGATTTGGTTATATATGAGTTATTGAAATAATGGTCATCTAAATTCTCCCTACACTCTCAAGCTTGGTGCCTGGCCAGGGGAGCTATGTGTACAAAGGGAGGGTCCCACAGCAATTTGCCGGGAACAGCAAGTAGCCTCTGGCACTGTAGAACCATCTGGAAGAAAACCTGCCTGCAACCACAAAGACGACCAGATTTCAAATGTGCTTAACAAGATGTCGTTTCCATTGTTGTTTCAAGAAGACAGTGCTCACATTTTCATGGGAATTAGGAATCAAAGGCCCTGTGCACACCAGCACCTCCTGCACATGGGAGCCGCTCCTGGAATCTGCTTTTCTGAGCGTTTTGGTCCCTGGTCCAGTGAAAATGTAATTGAGAGAACTCAACTTACTTCGAAGTTAAATTTTGTGAGACTTATGATCTCATCCTTAATGCCCATGAAAAGCTTTTTGCATTTATCTTGTGTTTCAATGTGCGGTTGTAAATGTTTAGAAGCCGTATGATAAAAGCGGTTGAAATCTATTTTAAAAACTGTATTTCTGAGCCTTCTACTTCCTGTGACACAATCGCAGGCAGCCTAAGCGGAATCCAGGGCCCTGGGGGCAGGGAGGCCATGAGAGGAGGCACCCAGTTCGGAGCCTGCCTGCACCCTCGGGTCCTGGGGAGGAGTTGGAGCTGGATTCCTCCTGGTGCCACCAGGATTTCCTTCCTCCGCTCTGCGGCTCACCCCTTACCCAAGTCTCGAGGAATGGAACAACCAGACCGTCGCGTCTCTAGAACATAGCGCTGAGTCAGCCCATGCCAAATTAATGTAATTACCACGTTGGTTTCCAGATGTTAGTGCAATGCCCGCCTATCAACACTCTGAAAATGAAGCGCAAAACAAACACACTTTCTTAGTAAACACCCAAATGAAGACCTGCTGGCAAGTCTGACACGAGAGCATCTCCAGAGATAGCACAGAGGAAACAGATCCTCTGCCCCCCTGGGAGGCAGCCAGAGCCACTAGCCACTCCAGCCTTGGCCTCTTCTGTTGCCATCATCCCTCTGTATGCCATGCCACAGTGCGAGATCCTCCGCCTCTCACCAGGCCATGCACAGGGGCGGTCTCCTGTTCAAGGCCCTGAACCTCTAGGAAACAACCCCTGCTTTTGCCCAGGAGACCTGGAATCCTCTGCCCTCCCCAGCCAGGTGGAGCTGGCCTCTTCCATGTGCTGACCAACACCCTCCATCGTATCCTGGGAACACCCCCTTATCACTGATGCATTTTGGGGCAATAATCCCTATCTTCTGGGGTGTGATTCATGACACAGTGTCTGCTGCCATACCAAGACACAGCAGATGGGATTAGCTGTGGTTCTTCCTCTGGGCTCTGTTTTCTGGCTTCTCCCATAGAGGCTGAGATTCTGCCTTCTGTTCTGCTGATTGGACGCCCAATCATGCTTTCTTGGTGCACATTCGCGGTAAATATCCAGAGTCCTGGAGGTGAGATAATTAGGAGCCTGGCCTTGGTCTAATCCACTGTCTCATAGTTCAGACTTGGGCTTTAAAAATTGTCAGGAAAGATAAATTTACCACTTCCTTGTGAACTTTTTCAGCATAGAAACTTGGCAAAATTGTTCTTAACTTAATCTTATTATTCCTAATTATAGGCCTTGTGCTGGCTGATCCTTCCATACTGCTTCAAGCTCCTGTAAAGCAAGCCTTGCGTTCCTCTCTGGGCTCGAGTCCCTGATGTGCTGGCCCACCGCTCCCAGTTTCAGAGATGACTTCTAATTACCTGCCTCCCCACTTCCTGAGTCCTGCTTTGGCGCACCCTTTGTGAGATGCTGCCAGGCAATACATTTGTATTGTTTGGAAATATTAGTTCCTAAGCCACACCGAGGAAACAGCTGAGATTCAATCTCCATAGCTCGGCAGCTATGGTTTTAGCTGACACGGCATCCATCGATACCATGCTAATGTTAAAGAGCTTTCTAAGAACAAGCTGGGTGTGGTGGCGCACGCTGGAATCCCAGAACTTGGGAGGCTAAGGCAAGAGGACTGTCACAAGTTTGAGGCCCGTGTGACCTACATGTTTTGGTCTCAAAAGACCAAAACATGCTAATAGCATCAATTTTTGAGATGTAAATGAAATTAGTTTCTTTAATAGTTTAAACAAATCCAAAATTATCTTATCTCAGCTGGTTCATTGCTTTTCCTCCTCTAATACTGTCTTAGTTACTTCTCTCTTGTTGCCCGGACAAAATACCCGAGATGCAAAATCAAGGAAGGACAGGTTTACTCGGTAAGCTCAGTGTGTGTGGGTTCAGTCCATACTTAGCTGGCTGGGGGTTGGGAGGCGCGCTGAGGGGCAGCAGTTCATGGCAGCAGAAGACAGCAAAGGTAACAAGAGCAAGGAGGAGAGCAAGCCCCTTTTCCTCCCTTGTATCGGAGGCCAGCTGCCCACCCTAGGGTGGGCCCTTCATGCCTACACTTCTCTGTGCCCTCCTCTTCCACAAGCTCGGGCTGTTTACAAAGTGAGGACCCTGACCCCCTGCAGTGTCATTTAGCAAAACTTCTGAGCTCAAGGCAATGAATCAACCATTACAACATCATAGAGCATAAACCACCGCCCTAGGGCGTGTCCTCTACACCCTTGAATGCAGGTTTGCTGAGTTATTAGTTAGCTTCTAGATTTCTCAAGTTGATACAATGTATCAACCATTACAAATATGAAGTCTAAAACTG
Source organism: Myocastor coypus (assembly GCA_004027025.1). NCBI lineage: Eukaryota > Metazoa > Chordata > Mammalia > Rodentia > Myocastoridae > Myocastor > Myocastor coypus. Next base: position 16,507 of record PVJA010005212.1, on the reverse strand, counting down.
GACAAATCATTGAGAGTAAGCAATATTACTGTGGACAGCAGTCCCAAAATGTAAAAATTATATACAAATAGTTACAAATTTTCAAGCAAGTGTGACTATCAGAATTGTTACATAGAGCTACATGTATACATGTATCCTAAGGAAAGTACAGCAGAACCTTGGATTGTGAGTGACTTGTTCTGTGAGTGTTCTGGAAGATTAACAACCATTTCTAATAAAGTTTAACTTGATAAATGAGCAATACTTTGCAATACAGACAGTACATGAATACATGAGTCCCAGCATCAAATGATCACAACTGAGCCAGTGCGCTCTCTCTCTCTCTCTCTCAGGCCATGGGTGACTAAGGTTATAGAGGCGATCTCATTTGAAGAGGAGGAGGAGAAAAAGCCAGAGGAATCCCTCATTTTGAATGAGATGAGGGAGATGGGTGAGACGCCGTGCAAATTTCTGCATGAAATAGCAGTGGCACAGGCTGTGGCAGCACCGGTGATGGATCCGCTCTACAGCAACGCAGAGGTGCGTCTCCCTGAGGTCCTCTACAGAAGGCAAAAACAAGAAACACCAGACGGCTCCTTACTAACGTTGCACCAAAACAAAACGGTTCCACTGACCCAGCAGACAGCGGTGATCCATGGCCGACAGTCACAGTCACCCTGCACAGTGACCCTCTCCCTCTTGTCTCGTCACACCAGCCAGGATGGTTTAGAAAGGTCAGGGAAGGTTACATTTTGAATTCTTCTTTATATTTTGTACTTATTCATTATTTTTTTATCACACTACAGTATTGTAATCATGACATGGATATTTCCAGGTTATGGAGTGAATCGTCAGAGTCTCCACCCTTCCTTACAGAGGAAAGAATTGCTCTGATACACAGATGCCGTGCATTAAAAGCAGGTTTGGAGTCCTGGGGGGCTGGGTCACAGGAATCCAGCCGTGAGCAACTGCACGCCCAGCACACACGTGTGTGCGCTTCCTGCTGTTTCATGCAATTTGGGCCACAGAAAGATGAAGCCTGAGGTTTGGAATGGCCTGGCTGATGCTGTACATGACCGAAGGTTATCAAGCCATGGTCAGATTCTTCTGCATTCGAAAAAGGTCAATGCCCAGTGTTTCTGGGAGCTTACCTTGTCGGACTGCGAGGGTGGTGGTGTAGACCAAGAAGAGGAGGATATAGTTGAGGAAGCTCTGGAAGACGGGCGTGTTGGCGTGGAAGTCTTCTGACAGGTACTTGCTGGTCAAGCCGATTCCACAGATAAGGAGGGACAGTACCTGACCCAGGGCCACAGAGATGAACATCTCCCTGAGAAAGAAACAGGAAGCCCATGAGACCAATGGCAGCTAAGATAGACTAGCATTCCTGGGAGCCGGGAGGTCAGGGACAGCGAGACGTTTAGAGAGGAGCGTGCAAACTGCAGTCCCAAGCCACTCCTGTACCGCAAGGTGCACACAGCACAACTGGACCTGCATACTGAGGTTTCCACTAGAAGAACAGCTGCGGGCAGTGGCTGGGCTGGAAGCCAAGCACACACTCAGGGCCACAGCGAGCCCTCCTTGAGGACACGGAGGGCTGGAGGTGAGTCATGTGACTGGGTTGCTGGGACCCGAGCGAGGTGAGTCCAACAGGTGTCGGCCTTGGTGTCCTGTGGACCACAGCACAGATAGCGCTGGGCATCCTCTGCGCTCCACGTGCTCAGCACAACACCGAGACCTTGCACCTCCGGCCCCTCGCGTGCCTGCCCCCCTTTACTGGGTGTAAATAAAGAGGAAGCCAGAGCTGGGCTGTCACTGCGTCTCCATCAGGGCGGTTGGGTCCCGCTCAGTCCCGTCTTTCCTTGGACCCTGTGTCCTGTTTTTCTCACTCTCTTATCCTCCTCTCTCGGGACCCTGCTGGATGCATGTGTCATAGCAATGCGGGCAGCTGGGGGGACTTGGCGGAGGGCTCTGTGCTGGCCAGCGCCGCACTGAGCTCAGGGCAGCAAGCATTGCTCCGCCACTGCTGAGGCCTCCTATAGAGTAATAGCGCTTGCTGCCCGCATGCCCTTTACTTCTGCCATTGTGCTACAGCCCTGCCTTCAGAAGCCAGAGCACGTGACGGTACACAGGCAGTCATCGTGCGGCCACAGGGGAGCAGATGCCTGGTACCTAGAAGAACTTTCCAGAGCAAATGGTGGAAGCATAAGAACACCCATGCATTCTGGTCATACCAGTGTCTCCTGTCTTCTTTCTTTCTTTCTTTCTCTTTGTATTTTAGGGAAGAGTCTACAGGGTGTTCAGGGTCTCACTAATAGATCAGTGTTGTGGTGATCCACCCATTTACAGCCTCCCAAGAGCTGGGATTACAGGCTGGTGCCACCACGCCCAGTCTCAGTGTGCCTGGGGGCAGGGCCATCATGGCAAGCTTGGGGATCCAACCCTTGGCCCCTGTGCCTATTTCCAGGTGCTGCTGTGTCCTTTCAGAGACCCTGCATCCATGGACCACTGTCATGGGGACCACAGGCCACCATCAGGGTGCCATGAAGTGTCCACAAACATGTAAGATCGTGCCTGCTTGGACACATGCAAAACCCTGGCCTGAAGAGCAGACTTCTGCCCTTCTTGAAGTGTCCCCTGACTTTCTTGTCTATTTGTGGGGACAGTGATACAAAGCAAGAGAGCAGCGATATTTCTGAACAAAAAAGCTCAAACAGAGGGTGGTGGTGCTGCATCCGCCCCTTGGTAGCTGTGAGTCTATTATTCCAGAAGGAGCAGAGCCCCCAAAACCTCAGTCGCTTGTTGTTCGTTCTGCTTGCTTTCTCAAGAAGAACTGATTTCAAGGCCTGCAGGTTTTTGAAGTTGCTGCCCTGAGGCTGACCTGGGCCCCGCAGTGTTTCCTGGGCTGTCTGTAACCAGAAGAGCACGTGGAGGGGGCAGACACTGGACACACAGGTGGGTCCAAGCTGCTTGGCTGTGGAGTCATTTATAAGAACTGCTGGTGTCATTAGATGGATAATGTAAAAAGAGGTGCACGTAGGAGAAGAGTCAGAGTTGATGAGTTCTAAGCTAAGGGGAATGTAACATCCACTGGTGATAGTGGCGGTGAGCAGGTGGCTTCAGTGACAGGACCGCAGAGCAGCTGCCAAAGAATTCAACAGCGTAAAACCAGGGCTGGGGCGAGGTCAGCCAGGAGGTAAATATGTGGAAGTTACATTTATAATGTGATGGCTAAAGTGCTGGAAATGGACAAGACACCAGGAAGTAGAGGAAGTAGGGCACTCGGCCGAGACCCTTGAGAAGCTGCCAGGCCAGGGCTGGGAGGGGAGGGGAGTCACGTGGCTGGGGAACGCTCTGGGGGACCGAGGACAAAGGGAGGCCCGGATGAGGCCTGCTCCAAGAAGACCACAGGAAAGACGTCTGCGGAGGGGACTGCTGGCACACGGAGACCTGCTTGAGGGTAGAGAGAAGGAAGACTTGGCAGGCAGCGACTCGTGGTCGCTGCCAGCCTTTAAAGGCAAGTTCTGGAGGAGTGGGGAGAACCAGAATAATCCTGCTGCCGTGGAAACCGAGGCGGTGGCACCTCCGCCAGGGGAGAGCGGACCGGAAGCGGTGGGAGTCAGCGTCAACGGAAGAATTCGAAAAGTTCTACAAGGAAGTGTGCCCTGGCCGTCATGCAGCCACACTACTGCAGTTAAAATAAAGAGTACCGGCTATCGCAGATTACAGATCACTTGCCAGCGGCCACTCTGGATGATTTGCCTAGGAACTCACGTTCTTCAGTGAGAGACGTGGGTAGAGCTCCAGCCGGTGAATCGCGGCACTGCTCCTGGTGCTTAGCACATCTGCTTGAGGCTCCAGGGCTGGAACCTGTCCCCACCAGGACGAGGCAAAGAGCTCCACTGTGACCTGCAGCTCCCACTGCTTGTGGGATGGCTACCATGGTATTCGGAACCTCAGTGACATCCAAGCACTTCTGGGCAAAATCAGGCCACATGAGGGTGAGACTTCAGTCTTTCTTGGTCACCTCTGCGGCCTGGTATACATGCATCTTCCCTCTGCCACACGCTGCACAGAAAGATGACCAGGTGGCTGGTCACTGGGCAGCTATTCATCTCCAAGCTGGGCACCAGCTTCCTAACAATCCTGCATAAGGTGGAGCCAGTGAAGGTGAAATAGCAACTGTCGTTCATATTCAATGTTATTATTGTGCGCCAGACCTTGGGCCTCAATTTGTTCAGACGATCATGCCTCACCCCTAGAATACCTTTAGGAGGCAGGTGCTGTTGCCCCTTCTTGTAGCTGGTCACTGATGCCGAGAGGGGAGTGGTCTGCCCAAGATCGCACTGGGAGGAGTTTGAGGGGCACTCGGTGAGACACTTCCAGGTCCTGGCTTCTCCAGGGCTGCGTTGCCCCGCTACACTCTGCAGCGTGCTCTGCTCACTGAAGTGCTGGCCTCTAGAGCACTTCATAGATCCTGAAGACAGAGGAAGAGCCGTTGCTGAAGCGCCTCCTGGCCAGCGCTTCCACCAATACCCATGGAAGGGCTCTCGCCGCCTGTTCCTGCTCCTTTAACCAGACAGAGCAGCAGATCCGCGGCTTTCAGTTGGGCCTTTAATGAGTGGCTATGTCCTGCAGGGGCTGCTGGTGTAGTTTGATGGAGAATGTCAACCACGGTGGCTCAGCCACACTGGAGAAAGTGACGCAGGGAACAGGAAGGAAAGGCAGGTGCCTTCTGGCAGCTCTGCGCGTGAGCCCTTTGGCTGCGGAGCTGAGTGTCAGCTGCCTCAGCCTGTGCCGCCCCGCTAAGACCAACGAGTGGGTGGATGAGTAAAAATATGAACAAGCCCACGTGCCCGGATGTGGGCCTTCTGTTCACGGCCCCAGCCCAACTGTCCTTTGGTCTGATAGCAGAGGGACAAATCCGTGCGGCCCGGAAATGCCTGCTCTCTGCCCAGGACCTCAGCCTGCTGACGGTCAGCCTGGGCCTCCTGGCCACTGCTTTCCTTTGGTAACCTTCCCCCCACACACGTACCAGATGGAGCCCCTGTGGGTCTTGGCCTGTGCCTCACAGCTGGTTGAGTGTCTTCAGACAAACGTTCCTGGCTCCTCTTGGACTCACAGTCCTGGGAGCTCACGAGCGCCTGAAAAGGCAGAAGTGCATCTTGTTCACTTCTGTGTTTCTGCTGCCATGAGGCTGCCATGAGGGACAGAAAGGACACAGGTGCTCAGTAGATGCAGGATGAGTGGGCGACGCGGGCCAAGGTCTCTCCTGCACAGAGGGAAAGCCTCAGAGGATCCGAAAGATGGCTGCTCTTCTCTTGAGAAGTACTAGCTCTGAATGACAAAACAGCCCTGCTTTCACTGTACTCCATCTGCCAGTCAGACACTGAGATTAATAAGCTATTTTCCGGAGCATTTTTGAACAAGCCTGGTAGGTGCTATCTTGCAAAAATGAAGCTAAATATGGTGCAGGGTGAAATTTTGCACAGCAAGCTGTGGGCTATTCAGATGGGATACGGAACGGCACGCCAGATGCAGCCTGGCACGAGACGGAGAGCCCCTGTAATTTTAGCTGCAGAAATGGAAGGGGGTTTTGGTGCACATGCTCATCCTCTTTGTTTATGCATGTAAAGGACATCTCATCCACTTTAGATGCAGAAGGACCAGACAATGAAAAATGCATGAGTCTCAGGGACAGCGGCACGCCTGGGGGCTGAGTACCTATTCTAGCAGAGCTCGTATTCGTAAGGACCAGCACAGCCCGTGCCACCCACACTCCACTGTGTCGCAGAAGCAAGCTACAATTCTGAGAAAAATTTATGCTACAGACCAGAGATCCGAAATTAAAACTGAGCCATAACATTGTATCTGCCTTCTCATCTTATTGGTAAGGCACATCCTTTTCGAAGGAGGAATGTCTGATCGCACTGCCCTGCGGTTCCCTGCTGTGGGAGCGAGGCCATGATGCTCTGGGCTGAGTAAGAGCAGATCCGCACTTCGAGCAGGGCTCTTCCTCCTAATAGCCTTCTCCTGTGATCACCTCTGAGCTGCGTGAGCCGCGAATGCAGGGGCATGTGCATGAAGAGCGCCTTGGGCCCTGTCCGTTCTTGGAGGTGGGAGAGCACCCCGCCGTGTCCCTCTGACAGAGCTCCTGCTGCAGAGGGCAGGCCATCGACGGCCAGGAGCCCTTCATTAAAGAGCGCTTTGCTCTGCTTTTGACTGCATTCAGCATTAATTAGCCTCCCATGCAAGAAGATTATTAGGCAAGAAGCAAAGCCGTGCCTCTCAGAGTCAACCTTAACTGGGGCTTCTGATGGGGCCAGATCTGTTCTTGGCTCTGTGGGATTCAATCTGCTCTGCTGTCCGTGTCAGGTAGGAGGCGCTGAGAGAGCTGCCAGGAAGTCCTGCAGGTCAGGCTAAGGATGGCCTGGGCCCTGGGTACTGGTGAGGAGACCTGGGCCCCGACCATGAGACAGGGCTGGAGCATGCTGCATGCTGCCCAGAGAAGACAGCGCTGTGCCTCCTGCTGAGGGAGCCCTGTCTGCTGGGTAGCTGTAGCCTCACGCTGAGCTCTGAGCTGCTCCCTGTGGACCTTCACCCAGGGAGGTAGCAGCATACACGCCTCTGAGTTCCTGGGGGAGGGCCCTCGGCCTGAAAGAGAACTCGCTTTCATTCCCTTCCACTCTCTGTTTTGGCTTTATGATTAGAAGACACCAGAGTGTGCACACTGGCCACTGAAATGTCTACCTTCTCAGGGACTGGGATTTGATGCTCGGCATCACATGCTGCACTGGCCCTGCTCCTGGGCGCACTGAGCTGACCACTGAGACTGGGCATGTGGTGCATGCCTGTAATTCCAGGGCTGGGGAGGCTCAAAACTGGAGCATCGGTACAAGTTCAAGCTGCGTGGTAAGACCCTGTGCCAAATACAGAAAGGAAAGAGAGAAAAGAAAAAGAGAGAGCAAGAAAGAGAGAGAGAGAGAGAGAGAGAGAGAGAGAGAGAGAGAGAGAGAATTTATCTTCAATCTTAAGGTTTCCATTGAACCCTTTGGTGTCTGGGTCACCAGCAAGGCCCATGCACTTAACATGGGTCTAGAGGTCACCTACCCTGGCACAGGCCAGGAAGATGTTGGGAGTGAAGCTGCCTGTGCCACGGGTGTCCAGGACAAGGCCACTGCCTCTCAGGAGACTGGCAACCCCACGAGAAGCGGGCACAGCTCTAGGAGCTGATGCACTAGCCACTTGTGCATCAAGTCACTTGAGATGATAAAAAGAACTTTTTTTGTTTTTCATAAAGTCACCAGGGCCTGTGGCTCTGCTATCAGATTACATATTCCTCTGTCCTAGCCTACCCTTCCCTTTAACTCTCTGAGAACTTATTCATATGCTCATGGCATAAACAAATGCACTGCAGGCGCTGGGAGGTTCCTTTCTCTTGTCCAAGGAGAGGGCTCCACCTGACCCCAGCTTTCCTATACAGATTCCTGTTGTCTTCACCCCTGCTGTGCTCCCTCCAAGGTTCCAAGAGCCACACAAGACTCAGCAGGCAGCACCTCGGGCCCAGGGTGAGAGAAGAGTGTGTGGCCTGTGCCCCAGGAGCCGTGAGGAGCAGCACACCCCGGCTCCAGTCCGTCTCCTCAGGCTGCTGAAGTTGTGGGGGCAAGCGCTGCCCCGGCGATGGAGCAAAGCAAATGTGAGAGCCAGGGCGGGTGGCACATGTGACAAGGGCGCAGTGGCAGACGTGGGGCGCCCGTCCCTGCGGGGAAGGGGAGCGATGCGGTGTCAGCAGGGGACCTGCTCGGACGGTGAGGGAAGGGTTGGCAGAACAGGACGTAGGACGCGTAGGCACAGACGAGCCGGCGGCAGAGGCCGTGCAGTGGGAGGGCTTTTACTCACTAGGGGCTGTGCTTGGGCGTACCAGCCAGGTGTCTGTGCCGGGGAGGTCTCAGGAGCTGTGGTCATGCCAGGGTCACTGCCTGTGGCCAGGACTCGCCCGGAGTCTGCCCTTCCAGCAGGTGTCGCAAAGCCCCACTCCCGGCACCTCCCCTGCACACCGCAGCTTGGCTTCTGCGCCCCCCATGGTTTTGGAGGAGAAAGAGCGCGCTGTAGACTAGGGTCCCTTGCTTTTCACATGCTAGGCAGTACCAGTGCTTTCTTCCGCAGTCCTAGTCCTAGGGGGCCATCTCCTACGCCCCGAGGGGCACGTACTGTGGTGACAACCACCTCACCGCATAAGCTGGTCACCGTCTTGATGTACAGGCCTTTGCCCTCGTCCTTCCAAGAATCAGACAGTGAGGGCTGTGTGGAACTGAGTAGACCTGGACTTAGGTCCTGGCGCTGCCACCTGCCACATCGCGCTGCAGCATAGGATAGTCGCACAGACCAGACGGGCGCCACAAGGGCCGAGTGAGAGCGAGGTGCCTCCCGTGGCCCTAGGCCTAGCCAGAGCTCAGCCTCAGAGCCTTCGGACCTGTACATCCCTCAGAAGTAGCTCGGGCGCTACTGCTTCCTTAAGTGTGCTGTAGGTACCTCTGGGTCATAACACACTCTAAGAGAGCAAAGCGCTGCTGGTGTGCCCCTCGGGTGTGCCTTCACGGACACATTTATTTCCTAATCGGGAAGGTCTGCCACTGAGAAGCTGAGGAGAGAAAACAAGAAAGAAGCGAGGCGTGTCGGAGGAGGCCACGTGGCACCGTGGCTGGGACACTGGCGTCTGGTTCTGACACTCGCTAAGAGAGCAGGAAGAGCGGCGGCCTTCTGAGGGGGGCTGCGTGCTGGCCTTTAAACGACTTTGAAACTTTTCACCAGGAAATACTTGTAGCTTTGCACTTTGAATTATGTTACTGAACCCTAAAGCCAAATGGCAACCATCTGACTTTGAAATCTTTTGAATAATTAAAAGCAAAGAGTATGCAAGTGAACTGATGGCTCTTTTAAAATAAGCACATCAGATTCCATTATTTTGTTACATAATCATCAGATGTTTATGCATGAAGCACAGCACATCTGAAGTGGAGCAGATGAGGAAGTTGGGTCCCACTTGGCGCTGAGCCCCTCCACACACAGTTAAAACCCGCTACCCCGAGGACCACACAGCGCAGAGCAGATCATCCGGAAGCCGCGCCTCCCCGCAGCAAACCCGGCCCTCGAAGCAGCGTCAGCGTCTGCTGAGTGCAGCTGGCACTCACCTCCGATGACTACAGCACCCTGCTCCTGGGGGGTCACAAACCACTTCTCGAGGGGCCACTGAAAAATACCTTAGATGCATACGGCAATCTGATTTTTGCAGTATAGACCAGGCAAAACTGATTCTAGAGGGAAAGCCCTCCTGTCAGATTAAACTTGGAAATTTACATCATTAAGTATTATAGCGACTGAGAAGGAATTCTGCCAGCTAAATCAGAAAGTTCTATGATTAACAGAAGAAGAGGCAGCTAGAAGAAAGGGGTGTCCCCCTTGGGGCTCCTGAGGTCTGAGTTGCTGCCCTGGACCCTGCAGAGGACAGAGGACTGCCCAGGAGAAGGCTCTGGGCGGGACTGTCTGTGGGTGATGCTTAAAGACCAGCCAGTGGGTAGGGAGCGTGGCGAGAGGGAACACAGATGCACACTGCCCACACGGGAGAGGCAGCGCAGGTGGCTCCTGGGCAGAGCAGGTTCTGGCCTTGCCAAAGCTACCAAGACCAAGTGCTGCAGGAGAGCATCACACAAGACAAAACTGCCCAGCAGGTCGAAGCCAAATGCCACGGTGCTGTTTGTCTGCTGGCAGCGTCCACAGTCTCAAGGATAGTCTCCAGAAGACTCATGTTCTATGGAGCCACGGCCAGGGCCAGGGAGGCCAGGCTGACCCTCAGGCTGTGGGGGCCAGGACACTTGAGGAACAAGGAAGGAAAGGCAGTTGTGTCTGGAACAAAAGTGTGCGCCCACTTTCCTCCTGCTTGAGCTCCTCGTGAAATAACCCACTGTCTAAGGCATGCACTCTGATGTACTGGCCAGAATTCCCTGCAGCAGTGTGGAGGGGCAAGGTGCTGCCTCCTGCCTTTCCCACACGTGTCCTGTCCAGTCCTTACCGTGGCCCTGGCTGGGGTAGGGCCAGTGTGGACCGGCAGGGAAGGAATGACTGCTTCCCAAAGGATTTTGGTACGGGCCACCTTGTCATGGACTAAAAGTTTATCTCCAGCCCCGTGTCCCATATGCACGTGCTGACATCCTGCCCCTGCCCCAGGTGATGCTGCCTGGTCTGCCCGGAAGCTGGGCTTTGCAGGTTGGTTACGTCAACAAAGTGGTGTCCTTGGGGATGGGTCCCATGTGCCCCGCAGGACACGTGACAGTCTACAGCCAGCCCTTGCCAGAGCTCCACCATGTTAGCCCCTTGCCCCCCACTGTGTAGAACCTGAGAAGAAACTTCTGCTGCTCAGACTACAGGGCACGGGATCCACCCCGGCAACGGGAGCTCTCACACCTCGCTTCCTCTGCTCCTGTGCAAGATGGCCAGCCTAACGCAGTTCACACTTCTGAGCCCCCACAGCCCATGGGCTTCACCCAGGGCAGGCTGCTGCAATGTTTCTAAGTGGCCCAGAGCCCAGGAGTCCAGGAGTGTGCCCCAGACCCTGATGAGAGCACACTCAGATTCTGTCTTCCAGCTTAACAAAAGGAGAATGATCTTGCTCAGTACCTTAAAAGTTCCACTGAAAATTAAATACAACATCAAAAGCCAAAAAGCAACTGTTCCAGCTTAATTCTACAAAGTGCCCTTTTATGTGTTGGTGCTTTCTGCTACCTGTGTGCCTCCTTCCCACCTCAAGACTCCTGGCTGCAGCCTACAGGTGCCTGGTCCTGTCAGTGCCCTTGGTGACACCGCCAGGGACACACAGGATACCTGAGGTCACTGGGGGGACCACAATGGCGTCCGCATGCCTTGTCCACAACCCCCACAAGTGACCTGGGAGGACAGACTGTACCCCTGTTTCTGCAGCTCTGAGGGGATCTGCTAAGTTGACCTGAGCCACAGCCATAAGCAGCTCCAGGCTCTTCCTATGGCTCCCTAGAAAGGGGACAGGGTCCTGCATGCTCAGCCCCACTTCACAGTGTGCAGGCCCAGCTAGCCCAGGCGAGGCTGCATCCCAGGATATCACGTGTGCTCTTCACAGAAAAGCAGCTCCTGGAAAATTCAGAATGCGGGGCTAGTTCTAAGGGAAGCGCTTCCGAACACCGTGCCTGGCTCCCACCAGGACTGTGACAGGAGCTCGACAAAGGCAAATACCTTCTCTCTCCCAGAGCAGCCATCCCTGCGTGCACCTGATGAGAGACAAGGTGGGCTCAACGTGCCCCTCTGACACCCATGAGCTGACAGGAGGCACCCAGCTCCACGCACTCATCCCTGAGATGAACTTCCGGAGTCGTCCTGACACACAGCAAGCTCGGACATGCCCTGCTTCTGAATGCCCCCGAGGGGATGGGCCAGGCTATTTGGGATACGCTGCCATGTGGCCGAATAACCCCACGGTGTCTTCTAGGCACAACTAGCAAAGGAAACGAACCAGCGGTAAAGTGATGTATGCATGCTGCTCAGCTTAATTGAATTGTAATTAAATTACACGGAGCAAGATAAATTAGAGTACTGTCCAAGCACACTTCAGACACCTTAATGAACCTCTGTATGTGAAGAGCAGAGCTGACCTTGTTCAGTGACTCAGCGCCTGACACGTTCACGTGGCGAGAAGACCAGGTCAGGCTGACTTGGTGCGTGCGCTCCTTGAGCAGAGCGGAGACCACGCTGGCCTGCCTGGCTGAAGGGCCCAGGTCATGCTTTATGTTGATGGTGAAATCAGTAACTAAGGCATTGAGCTCAGTGGTTTTCGCCTCTATTTTCCCCTCTAAAACTGTGAGCTACCACCATAAGGGTCGTCTTGCCAAGATGCAAGCAGAGGGCCAGCGAGACTGCCCAGTGGACAAGTGCCTGCCTGCTTAGGCAGGTGTAGGGACCGGGGTTCGATTCCTGGCACCACATGCCACGCTGGCCCTGCCCCTGGGCACGTTTAGCTGGCCACTGAGACTGGGTGTGAGAACAGGAGGATCACCATGAGTTTAAGCCACACAGTGAGACCCTGTGCTAAGAAAAAGCAAACAGAGCCCTAAAACACATGTTGTCCAAAGGCTCTCCCTTCTATGTCTGGAACCCTAGACAGGAGCTCTGTCCAGGCAGGGAAGGCTGCCCACAGGGAGGAGGCACTGAAGTGCCACATGGAGAGAACCCACAAGATGAGACGCATCCCACAGATGATAGGCCCCAGCAGCCAGGAGATGGCCCAGATGTGGGGTAGCAGGGTGGCTTGTAGGCCATCGGAGAAGCTGTCCCTCAGAAGCCCACAAGGACTCTGTGCCCAAGGGTGGCCTCAGACCATAAAGGTGGGTTGTGAGAGGCCTTGCAGGCAGGGAAAGCACACAGCAGGCAGTGTGGCTGGCCCTGGGATGGGGCCCTTGGAAGGAGAGGGAAGGGGGGAAGAGGCACAGGGGTGTCCCCTCTGCGGATGACTGAATGTCCCCGGAGTCCAGGCCCAGAGACCCGATGTGACCTGTTTCTAGAACACGTGTGTGACCAGAATGTCTGCCTCTTCTGCTCTCTGATGCTTGTTTCCTAGGGTGGCTAGGAGGGAGGCGACTCCCTGGCCTGTAGCTTTCTCTCTTCTCCCCTAGGACAGGTGCCTGCCCTGGGTGATGCACCAGGAGTGAAGTTCTGTTGACCAGGAGCAGGGTGAGTGTGGCCTGAGCAGGCATGGAACAGGCAGAAAGGAAAGATTAGGAAGCCGAAAGACACAGGGAGAACGAGGAACAGGCGAGCGGCTCTGCACCAGCATCCAGAGCCGAGCCATTCCCAGACGACAACAGCATAAAAACCTGTAAGTGCAGGGCTGCGCAGTTAGCTCCGTGGATTAAAGCACCTACTTAGGCAAACACAGGGACTGGGGTCTGATCCCCGGAATGCTGCGTCTGTACCTACCCCGGGGGCCTACTGAGACAGCAATTGAGACTGAGCGTGGTGGCATGCCCCTGTAATCCCAGCACTTGGGAGGCTGAACATGGGACAATCACTCTGAGTCCGATCTATGTGGTGAGATCCTATAGACCCTGTACGAACTACAAAACAAAAACAAAAACCTGTAAGTGAACGAGTTAGGGTCCTGGGTCAGGTTCCCACCACGGGTGGATGGTGGCCTGGTCTGCATGCAGCCCCACAGCTCACCCAAGGAGGAGAGAGCCAGCCCCTTGGCTGCCGTGGTGCTCATTTCCTGGGGGTTTCTAATGATCCTCCCCTCTGTCACCTCCAGTGACATTGAAGGTAGCTTCGTAAGAGAGGTGTGAGTTGTTGCCCCTGCATTCTCACTGACTGGTTCTGTGCTTTCATGCCTGGCACAGGGTGTTTACTTCAGCAGGCAACCCCAGAACACATCTGCGATAATTCCCTTTCAGACATTTATGGAAAAACTTACTAAAAGCGAGGTGGTAGGGTAGGACTCTGGATTCTGGCAGTCAGCTTTCTGTTGCTATAACAAATACTCATGAGAATCAATTTATAGAGAGAGAAGGTTTGCTCGGCCCAGGGTTTCACACCCTGGCTGGTGGGCCTTGTTTTGCCTGTGATGAGCAGAACATCATGGCAGAAGCTCTGGAAGGCGGAGCCTACTCACCCACGGCCGGGACGCAAAACGGGCAGGAGGGGCTGCTCCCTCAGTTCCCTTCCAGCAGCATGAGCCAGTGACATCAGTACTTCCTCCCAGACACTGCCTCTCACAGGTTTCGCTGCCTCTCCTAGGAGGCCAGGGACCAAGCTCCACCATGGCCATGGGAGGACTGGGAAAAGCTAAAGCAGCACCATGCACAGGGGAGAAAGGGCCCCACCTTCTACTGCTACAAACGTGAGACCTTGAGCCATGGTCCTGTGACTTGACTCTAACAAAATTAGAAATAAAAAGAAATAAAGTGACTCATTCCTACCAGGGCATGAATGTCCACACAGGGACTGGACAATCCCCAGTAAAGATGGCGAAATACCCGAAAGGATTCGAAAGTGAGGGAGGCCAAGCGCTGCAGCACTAGAGGGACAAACCCACATCCAGATCTCACAAAGCAGGAAGAGATGCCTATGCGGCCTGGTGTGCTGGCCGGCATCAGCCAGTGCACAGCGCCAGAGCCAAGGGCTCAGAGCCTGGGGCTCGGGCAGGGTGTGTCTGGCTCCTCTCTTCTGCAGAAGGCAGGCGGAAGGCACCTCCCAGCTGTGTGCCATGGTGGCCATATGGCACGGGGGTCACGCTGGCACACTGCTCTGGCATGGGCGCATTCTGAGGGGAATTGGTGGAGTACCAGTGGAGAGAATGGGGGTTCTGTGCTCATCAGGGGTCTCTCCAGGGTGCTGCTGCACTCAGGCTCTTCCACACCAAGCCCCGGGGCCTCCCAGCAGGTGTCCAAACCGCACACGAGGACGTAGGCAAAGGCGTCCACACTGCAGTGTCCCCAGCACCCAGCACCCAGCAGCAGCACCAGTACCAGCACCTAGTACCTGAGCTCCCTGCAGCGGAGACCCTGCCTGGGCTCACCCCCAAACTCAGAGCACCCTACACCCGTCTGTTATACAGCCTAAACAACGTCTTGTGCAGAAGTATGGATAGAGGGTGGGGCTCTGCAGCCCGGATGGGCCTTAGAGGAGGCTCTTAGCTACAGCACCCGCAGCCTGGGGGACAGGGCTGAAGCCCTGGTGGAAAGGAACCTCCAGCTTGGGAATCTCTGAACTAGGGGCTGGAGCGGGGAGCAGGACGTGCGTCCGCAGTGCCTGTGCCCTGGCCGAGCCTCTGTGGGTGCCCAGCTCCGCATCACAGGGTGAAGGCTTGCTCACAGCCCGTGACCTGATTCCTGCATGCCTGTATTTTCCACCTGAGGCTTTGGCGGTTGAGAACCCTTGCTAAGAAGCAAGCCTTCCCTGTAGGAAAGGAAGCAATCTTTTTCTACTTCTGGGACTTGGATCCGGGGGCTCCACACTGAGTTGCGATCTCGATCCTTTTTTAACTTACTATTTGGAGATACAGTCTGCATGAATTACTAAACTGCCTCTGCTGGGCTGTGCCTTGCCGTCCTCCTGCCTCAGCCTGTGGAGTGCTGGGTCAAGTGTACCTTGCCTCGTCCCCGCCAGATCCTGTCCTGAAGGATGCTGGGGTGGGAGGAGAGGAGGAACACGGAATATGCGTGCACACACAGACGCGCATGCGCACGCGCACGCGCACACCCCTGCCGCTGCTCCACTGAAGAAAAGACCAGCATCTCTGTCTCCAGAGTGGCGCAGTGTGCTTCCTTCCTGCCGGCGTGTGACAGCCGCACAGGACAGCCAGCCTCTCAGGCGCTGGATGCAGCCTGGGGCTGCTTGGTCTAGGAAAGGCCGCCTTCCTCCTCACCTGCAGACAGCAGGCAACCGCAGCACGGCACCCCGTGTGCTGCTGACCCCTGGAGCCGCCGGCCTCGGTCACGCGCAGGCTGTGTCCGCGCACTCGGCCCACGCAGGGCATCCGTCGCCCTGGAGCCGCCCCGAGCACAGCAGCTCCTCTGTGGCCCGCGCAGACCCCGGCGCTCTCCGCTGCCCAGAGCGTGCCAGGTGAGAAAGTAACCATGAGGGTCATGGGACTCGCGGTTCCTGGGGGCGCGGGCGAGGGGGGCGATGCCTTCCTCGTGCTGCTGCCCTGTCCTCCCCTGCCAGGCAGATGTCCCTCTCCAGACTCACACCTGCTCACACCCTGTGCGCGTCTGTCCTGCGCAGGCGTCTCTTCCTCTGGTGGCACTGAGGAAGGAGAGAAGCCAAGGCAGAGTCACCCGGAAGGACGGACGAAGAAGGGCCGCACAGCAGCGGGCAGACACGGGAGATCCTCCCGGGGCAGGGCGGCCCCTGGGCCTCTGGAGCCACCTCAGGGTCACGCGACAGGGATGTCACACAGCTGTCCTCATGCTGGGAGTCACAATTTCTAACATGTGTTCTTTAAAGTCCGTCATACCCAGGAACAACAACCGGACAAGATGGCATCAGAATCTGCCTGGATTCTAAGGAGGAAGAAAGAAAAAGTCGGAGCCGGAGCCGTCCTAGGCGAGAGGCGGAGAGCAGCTCTGGGCAGATCCAGCCCCGAAACGAGAAGCGAGAGGACATGTGCTTCCTGCTGGCAATTTCGCACATTGAAATATTTCTGTGCAGCAAAAATCTGGCCCATTGTATTCTATCAGTACGATTAACCTTTCCATAAACTTGCTCTATGTAAAAATTCATTTTTTTCTAGCCAGAATATCATTTATGCATCTAAAAACTAGTTTCACGGAAAAGAAATGACTTGTTTTTTTAGAAACTAAAACTAGCCCTGCGTCTAAATTTTGAACAACCATCTAAATCAGGCACTGGTTTTCTGCTCATTCCCAGCCCTAGGAAGGCATCTTCTGCAAAGGGGCTGTCTTTCTTTCTTTCTTTCTTTCTTTCTTTCTTTCTTTCTTTCTTTCTTTCTTTC
>PVJA010005211.1:33254-80675 GCA_004027025.1 Myocastor coypus | reverse complement strand
TTTTTTTTTTTGATATAGAGTCACTCTATGCAGTTCAGACTCATAATAATCCTCCTGCCTCAGCCTTCTCAGAGCTGGAATTACAGGCATGTGCCACCATTACTGGTTTCAGGGCTGACAAGGCAAGTCCAGGGTTCTGGGCTGATGTGGCATGCAGTGCTGGAGATTGAACTTCGGACCTTGTGCTTGTCAGGCAGGTGCTTAAGCTGCTGAGCTATCGTCTGGGCCTGGCCAGAGCTTTCTGAATCTGTATGATCAGTATTTGTAAATTTCATGATTACATGCAGAACTGGGTCCTCCAGGTTTAGCTATGACTGCAAATGAGAGGATTTGCTAAAATAAGAATACAGAATGTTGCATTATACATAAGCCACACCTTCTTTAACCATTCACTCACTGAGGGTCACTTAGGTTGATTCGAGATTTTGGTTAGTATGAATCTGCTGCAATAGATATGGGAGTTTAGGTATTGCTTTTCCACACCAATTTCATTTCCTTTGGGTACATCTGGAAGTGTGATTTCTGCATCCTAAACTTGTAGTTTGAATTTGTCGAGGAATCCTGATTATTCCATCTTTCTGTCACGGGTGTACTAGTTTGTGTCCCATCAGTGGCGTGCAAAGGCTCTCTTTGCTCCACGTCCCCCTCCATGGGTGTTATCATTTGTCTCCTGATAGTAGCCATTTCAGCAGGTGCGAGGAAGTCCTACATTGTGGTTGTGACCTGCGCTTCCCCAACGCTGGGGACTTCGAGCACATCGTCATGCATCTGTTGGCATTAGCATGTTTTCTTTGTCACACTTCTATTCGGATCTTGTGTCCCCTTTATAAACTGGTTGTTTGCTTTTTAATTTAATTTTTTTGTAGCTGAGATGTATTTCAATATTAACCCTTGCCATGTGTCCAGCTTGTGACAGCCTTTCCACCCTGCTGATTGTCCCTTGGCTGTGCAGAAGCTTTTCAGTTTGATATCTTCCCTGATTTTCACTTCTGTCCTATAAATTTTCTGCATTATGTCCAAGAGCCATTTTCTAGGTCAGTGTAAGAATTATTCCCCTATGTTTTCTTCACCCCGGATACTTTTAACCAGATACCACTTTATCATTTGCTCCCACCTCAGCAGCTAGACAAATGATGGGGAAATGAATTATTTTTTCTATTTTATTAAGCACATCAACCAGCTAACATGCCCTTACTACAATAATCCTGACCAAAATCCAGCTCGTACAAATAGCATTCCACTGCATTACCTTACTGCTCCCCTGGGAGAGATGACTGCCCCCTCGTTCTCTGCAGTAACTTCCCTGGACTAGAGTTACATAATCACCCATAGCTGCACCATGTGGGAACTATTAGAATGTATCGCGTTTCCGAAAGCCACAGTGGAGGAAGCCAACACATAACTGAATTTTATCATCGTTGTTACTCTTGTTATGTTCTCAAAGAAAAACTGGCTTGCCCTAGAACTGGTTTCCTGAGCTGACTTGCTTTAGGATCAGAAACACTGTAAGTCTGACATTTCCTCTGGTGCATATATGTTCTTGCCAATATATTCTTTATCATAAAACCTGCTGTGGGGATTATGCATCTGAGACATTTAATAATGTAGTGTTGATGTTCTTGGCTCCCAGACTGTGGAAGAGAATCATAAAAATTAAAAGTTAAAAACACAGAGAGAGGGGCCAGCCAAGTAGCTCACAGGGGCCTGCCAGATAGCTCAGTGGACTAGAATGCCTGCAAACGAGCACAGGGCTGGTGTGCCAACCCTGTGTGCCATCCCTGGGCCTGCTTTGCTGGCCCCAACCCCAGGGTGCACTGAAACAGCAACTGAGACTGGGCGTGGTGGCACGTGCCTGTAATCCCAGCTCTTCGGAGGCTGTAAACAGGCGGAGCACTATGAATCCGAGCTAGTAGTAAGAGTAAGACCCTGTAGGTCCTTCCCAAAAAAAAAAAAAAAAAAAAAAAAAAAAAAAAAAAAAAAAAAAAAAAAAAAAAAAAAAAAAAAAAAAAAAAAAAAAAAAAAAAAAAAAAAAAAAAAATCCAAAAACAAAAACCCAAAAAACAATAAACAACAACAACAACAACAAAAACCCACAGAGAGGGTAATTTCATATTTTAGTTAAGTCTTTAAGTTCATATAAATAAAAATCCTTAATAGAAAAATACCCCAAATATTTAGATAAACTGATTTTCCAAAAAATTTGCATGGATTTACAAAGATGTCCATCGCTCCAGACTCAGTTTGTGTGAGCGCTTTTTAATTTTTGGTCCAGGGGAAGAGACAGGTGAATCATTTTCCCTTATCAGTGCACTAATGGAATGTCATGTCACCAGATTGCCAGGAAATAGCCACAGGTCTACCTGTTCAGATCACACACACACACACACATGCACGCGCGCGCGCGCGCGCACACGCACGCACGCACGCACGCACACACACCCCACGCTGCCAGCTCACTAAGGCATACAGAGAATGCTCCACTTTCACCTAGTCATATTTTCCCTTTCTGAAGAAGACATCGTGGTCCCTGTGGAGAAACAAAGCAAATATCGCCTGTTGTGGCAGCAGCAATTTCAGATTAATGGTGCCCTGGAGTATGAAGACTAAAAGAAATGATACCCAGTGAGAAGAATTAATCATTCCCTGACACCCTGCCCTAATAGCACCATTTTTATTGCGCTGTGCTCAATTCTGTTTCCAGACTGAAATCATTCCATCATACATCATCCACGTTTGCGACAGCTTCCCTGGTTTCCAGTGCAGAGATCCAGTATGAAGCGGGCACCCGAGAGAGGAAGAGCTGGAGCAATGGATTTTTCTCATGAACTGACAGTTCCTGTGTCGGTTTTGATTTTTACTTAAATGCAAACAATGACAATATTAAAAATACAACTGAAGAGCACTGCCTTTGAAGTCAGAGATAAAAAGCACACGCGAAATAAGAGATAAAGCTTCCCTCACGATAACTCTTTCTCAAGCTATGAAGTAGAAATTTAAATGGGACCTTGTGCCTGTGGTGTTTGCCAGATCTGTTGATAGCTTTCTTTATGACACATTTATTTCAAGACCTGTTCTAATGGCTCTGAATCGTGAGTGCTCCTGATCCATTTGAGGGAATGGCCAATATGTGTTTGCAATTAAAAGCAGTAACTGCCACCACAGCTACCTTCCTTAAAGACATAGGTAGTGGTTTTGTCCTCAGTTTCGTGAAAGGTGTCCGGACTTCAGTGTTGGAGCCCTCTGCCCTGTTTCACCCACTCTCTGCACTGACAGAGAGCGTTTCTTCTCAGTCTTAGTCCAGTCATGCTCTTCCTTTGCACAACGCAATCCCATTCCTCCTGTCTTTGAGTAAAAACCAAATTTTTCATAGAGTCCGTAAGGTTCTGTGCTAGAGACGGCCTCACTGCAGCCTGTTGGCTAAATCCAGCCTTTGCTTATTTTAGTACATGTGGTGAGCTAAAAACATTAGTTTTTAACATTTTAAATGATTGCAAAGAAAACTGAAAAGATGAACATTTGTAGCATGCAAAAATGATCTGAAATCCAAATGTCACTGTCCCTAAATAAAGTTTTATTGGCACATGGACAAACTCAGCCATTATCTATGTTCAGTGGCTGCTTTTGAGCTTCAGCGCCAGCCTTGAGAAGGTTTAGTAGAGGCTGTGTGGCTCAAGAAGCCAAAAGCATTTGCTACCCAAATCTTCCCAGGAAAATCCAGGCTGCCCCCACCGCCCTCTGCCTCGACTTCACTCTGCCCATCCTGCTGTTGCCCCAGTAACCAGAGGGCCACAGTTCACGCTCCTGGTTGCAGTCCTCTCCGTGTGCTCTACGCTCTGCTCAGGCCTAGCGATTGCTCCTCCTCTCGCTCATGTGATCTCTGTTCCACAACGTTTGCATGGTTTCCTTTTTCCTCTGTTTCAGGGCTGCTTTCTCGCAAGAACTCCTGGGCCATTCTACTTAAAGGGCGTCTGTTCCTCCCACCCCTGGGTCTTCTTGCGGTTAATTTGTGTCTAAACGTTCTCACATCTCACCTCCCCATAGTTTTGCTTCCTTATGCTGTTTATGGTCTCCACTCTCTGCAGTGCGAGGACTAAGAAGGAAATTTTTCCACCTCGCGCTTTAGTTTCTTAGCGGTGTGCTTCTCAGAACCAAGCCACCACCCAGAGCACAGTCGATGCTCACTTAGCGCTCACTATATCAACCCTGAGATGGACACTAAACACACAGCCACGTACGGAAATTGTGTCGTCTCTCTTCTAGACAGGCAACTTTGGGTGGATACTTTACAGAAAAGTCAACTCCTGAAGACAAAGCCTTCGGTGCTCATCTTGCTCTTGCAGTGGCCTGACAAGCTCTTCTCTTTCTTCCAGGATGAGGGCTGCCTCCTCTCCTTGGAAGATGCTGTCTCGGTGAGGCTCATCATACCTGGAGGATACTGACCCAGGTCTCTGTGGGTTGCCTCGACCCTGTTCATTGACCTGGTCCTGAACAAAGTCATTCTTTATCCATCCCCATCATCCCGAGCTCAGATCTCTGAATTCTCTTCACTTCTATCTGGATCAATGAGGCTAATTCTCACCTGGACAGGTGTTGGGGGCATCCTGAGCTACGCGCTCCTGTGCTCAGCAGCAGGGCCTGCTATAGAAGGAAGCGGTTGAGTGTAAGCAGATCAGTAGGATGAGATTTTAGGAAACACAGTGAGAGCATGGAGCAGCAGAAGCTGCAGAGCAGGAGAGGGTGAGGGGCAGGCAGCCACGTGGGCAGCAGGGGCTCCATCCTGCCGTGACCCTCTGGGCTGGGGATACTGTTTGACAACTATCCCTGAGGAATTGCTCCCCAGTGTCTTTGATCCTTCTGGGCTGTTCCTTGTGCAGGATGAGGACTTTACTGCTCAGCCTCCCCTCTCCCCAGCAGAGATAACCTCAGCCACAGGTATGTTCTGCAGTCGCTGACACAGCCGGAGGAGGAGCCCAAGTGATGGGGCAGGGTCCTGGCAGCATCTGCCTCGCTATTTTGCAGCATCGTCTTCCTTCCACGCAGTGACTGCGTGAGGGCCGCCATCACTGCCTCCACTGTGTAGACAGCTACTGCATAAGATGCTAAGACTGAGCACAATACGAACAGGACTGGGAGGACCACAATGAAGTCTTGAGGCTCTGTGAGTTTTAATCCCATGTTTGAGGGCTGGGGTCTTAGCTCAGTGGCATATGTGCTGCTGAAGAGAGCACAATAGCTCAGTGATAGAGTGGTTTCCTAGTGTGTGTAAGGCTCTGAGTCAAATCCCCAGGGCTACAACATGAGCCTGTGGTTGTAAACACTAGGCCACCCAGGCCTTCCCAAGGTCCCGTTGTATAATGATTGGCTCTGTAGCCAATACGGTAGTGACAGCCTTGGCCCTCCCCCCAAACCCCACACTTTCTTCTCCTCAGCCTCACACGGTCCACTCAAGATTCTAGAATGAATCCCTACCACAAGCAACATCTGAAAACTTCTGCTCTTCCACTTCCTGTTCCACCTGTCTTTTTCCTCTGGATATGTACATGCTTAGACATTTATTTAGGCATCATCACACCCTCCTATTTAAGACCCACCCCACTCCCACCCTATTTTTTCCACAGGCAGCTTGGATTGGATTTATCTAGGATAAAGCTGTCCATCCTGAGTGCACTGGTTTGCTCTTCTGTCACTGTGACCGACTTCAGACATATGCTGCTTAAGGGAGGAAGGGCTTATTTTTGCTCACAGTTTTGAAGGATTTAGTTTATCACTGGTTTTCTTCAAGCGGGGCTCATGTGGTGGTGGAACGGCCCAGCAGGAAGAACCTGCTTAGCTCTTGGCCAGCCAAGAAACAGAGCTGGGAACAGCACAGAGAACAGGGGCTGGGACAGGTATACACCCTAAGTGACACCTCCAAGGCCCACCAGAGACACTTAACTGCGCTTTCCCAATCCTCTAGGTAGTTCCCCAACTATTCAAGCTGACAACTCAGCTTACCGTTCACACTGAGAAGCCTTTCCACAGTGCCAATCTTTCTCCTCTCAGCTCCCTTAGAAGCCTTGCTTCCTTTTCTCTTTCTCTGGGAACAGAGTTCAAATGTCCCAACACAGGCTTAAATCCACATGTCTTATGCTTTATGTAAAAAAATATTCCCCCAAACCTTATGTGCTCCAAAATGGAACCTTGGGAGAATGAGTGGCTCATGGGTTTGGGGTAGCTGCATTATCCCATTGGATGGATTAGTTGAAAGATGGACTTCCCAAAGCCAAAAACCGCTACTCTGGGTGTGAGTGGCATCAACCAATAGATTTGTAGCCTGAAGAGAATAAAAAGGGTAAGAGGCTCATTGCCTGCACCTTCCTGCTTCTCTTACCATAGACTGCACCTCTCTTGTCATGCTGCCCTGTCTTGGAATGATCTCCCCACGGGCTATGGGGTAGAGTAAATCTTTTCTCCTCTCCCATGGGGATGTTGGGCATTACTTCAGCAACAAGAAGGTAACTCAGACAACACATTTCCCACTCCATTCCCTGTCTCTACACTTTTTGCAACTGATCCCAAGATGTAGTGCTTTGATTTGAATTTTTTTTTCCCAAGACTTTATGCTTCCTCCTGCCATAGAGCTTGGCAGGCGCTCTTCCTTCTGCCAGGGGAATGCTTCTCCCTCTTAACCCTTCAGTTCACTTCCCAGCCATTACCTCTTTGAGCGAGTCATTCCTCACATCTCCGTCCCTGCTGGCGGCTATAGAACGCACTCCCTTGGATGGATGGTGCTATTTTCCTCTATGGCATTGCTCTCATTTTGATGTCAAACCATCACGCACGTGGCTAGTTGCTGGATACGTTCTGCCTAAGTGCAAGCTGGAGCTGCCATCATCCTCATCATCATGATCATTATCTGTACCTCTCTGCCTTGCCCGACACCCCCTTCCCACTCTCTTAGCAGGACCCAGGATGCCCTAGACGTCAGCAGCACGTCCATGCTGCATGTACTGGAGCTGAGGTCAGCCCAAGGATGCTCACACCCAACACACAAAAGATTCACGGGGAAGTTTCTGTCTTGTTTTGCAGTAAGACATTTTGCTTTTTCACCAGAGATGAGTTAATTTGTTTGATCAAGGCCTTAGCTGCTGCCATCAATAATTAAACGGAATATCTCACTGACTCACATCTTCGTAATTCCTAGAGGGGAAAAGCATTTAATGGAATAGTCAAACAAAAGTTAGTTATCCTTCAAAGCTGACTTTCAAAGGGAATGTGGATGAGTATCTATGAGATCACCAAGAATAATGAACCTCGAGAGGTTTGGAGATCAGATCCACCTCCTCAGATTGTGTATAATCTATCTAACTCCTTACAGAACCAAGGACTAGCTAACAAATAAATGTAGCTTTCTGTACACTTATTTGGGCCATGAAATCTAGGCACAAGGTGACTACCTTTCCTTTCTTTTAAGTTTTTGTTTGCAGGATGTAATGATTATATTCGTTGTGGGCCACTGGCAGAGGGTCATGATATTTCCTAAAGCTTGGATGATTTTATTAAAAATAGTAGCTGCCTTAGTCCAGAGAAGCTTAGTTGTGCTTGCAAAAGGATACACTATGCAATGAAAACATTGTTTACTAAATCTCTGTCACTGAGCTTCAGGGTCTAATGCCATTCAGACGGCACTGGACTGGGGTCTCAGGCCCTCCAAGCTGTCAAAGCAGAGAGAAAACAGAAGCGCACTGACTACCTGGGCCCGGAAGCTGTTCCTGCCCCTGTGTCTTTTGGCCTAACCTGACACCTAGGACCATGTCTTAGACCTTTGGAGATTGCACATGTGGCCATGAAGGACGAGGTGCAAGAGGAGAGGCAGGCCAGGAAGGGACAGCCACCACTCAGCAGCGGCGGTGGTGGCAGAAGCCTTCATTGGTGATCTGTGTCTTGGTGCTTTTCCTGGTTGGCGGATTTCTCCCAACCAGAGGCAACACTCTGGCTTGTGCCTTGGGTAGCACCAAGTTCCCTCTCTTTTGTCCTCTTGTCTTCTCTGTCTCTTTGTTCCAAACAATGACCAACAGACACCCTGGGCCGCACATGTATGTGTCCTTTACCTGCTTGCCTGAGGCTGACCCTGTTCAGAGCAGGTCCCAATCTGTATCTTCACAATGGACTGCATGTGCATCGTCTACACTTAAATTCAGTGTCATGCATGCAAACTGCATTATCCCCGGCACAGCAGGATGCTTTCCATCGAACAGGTAGCCGTTTGAAGAGCTGTGTGTTTACATACCACGTCTGAAGTCAAGCTGTTATTATCTTTATTACAGCTTGAAATGATCTGGCATGAAATCGATGCTCCCATATGCTTCTGGTAATAAAACTTGCCTGGCATCTTACCATAATTTGGCCTTAATCATGAAGCATCATGCTGTGGCCTGCTGAGCATTGAAATGAGGAGGTATTTTTTATTTGTCTGTATGTATTTTGTTCCCGAAGCAGAAAACATTGCCTTTTAATGGCGCAGCTCATTGAATGTCCAGCTTTTGTGTGTGTTGAAAGTTCAATCGATACTCACAATCAGTGATTAAATGCAGCCTGGAGATGCCAGCTAAGGGTCAATTAATTAAAGAGGAAGCGCCGTGGAAGGCAGCTGTGGAATGGTACAGCAAAACATGAGTCTAAGCGAAAGGAGGCCAGGATTCAGCCTCTTGCTGTGCTGCGAAAGTGGTTCTGTGACTCACCCACGTTGTTCCGCCGCTTCCGCTCTCTCCTGTGAAGGAGAGGAGATTAAATCTGGAACACCTTAAGCCCACTGTACCACTCACATGCTGCCATTTTGTTCTCTTTGCAAAGTATACAAGGAGATTAACTCACCGCCATACAGAAAAAAAAAAAAAAAAAAAAAAGTAGGTGGAATCCCATTTGATGGAGTATTTTTCTGGACTAGGAGGCAGTTGACCAAATGGAATTCGAGAAAGAGTGTAAATTAAACTTCCCTTAAGAAATGAAAATATGTGTAGGTAAGAAACAAGTGACAAAAACTAGCAGTGCTTATTCCTGAATAACTTAGAGATGGTGATTATTTATTTCTCATAGATTTTTCTATATTGTTCCAGTTTCCTAAAATCTTTGATTCCATCTCATTGGTTTTCAGGTTTGAGCATTTGTCAGATACCCCGATCTTGATCTGACGTCAACCTGGGCAGAATCTAGCCCTTCCCCGCCTTTGCCTGACAGGTCCTTATAAAGTGCCTTTAATCCTCACACAATGGAATGCAAGAAAAATTTAACCTAAGCATGTGTAGAAGACTGATACCATGGCCTGATACAATGCTGGCACTTGACAAAAGGAGAAAGATGTAACTTGTAAGAAAGTAATCTACGTTTCAAAATATAAATGCTTGATTACAGCCGCACCAGAAGTCAAAGTGTCTTTAGGTTCTTTACTTGAGTAGAAGCAGCTTCGAGTTCAAGCTGATCCAGGTGTGAGTGGAGGAGCCCAAATGTGGAAGCCATGTGGCTGCCAGGGTCAGGGGTCTGAAAGAAGGAACTGGAAAACTAGAAGGGAAATGGAGTATGGTACAGAGTTCCCTTGACGTACTCGGTGGCTTTATAATTTGGGAAAATTGTGGGCTCTTGGCATTAAAAAAAAAAAAAAAAAAAAAAAAAAAAAAATATATATATATATATATATATATATACATATATATTATTCCTAGAGAAACATATTTATCCTCTCATCTGTTAATCTGTATGTGTAAATGGCCTTTGAATACTAGGTGAAAGGCGGGATCATTGCTTCCCTGGGCTTCGTCACCTAACACACTGCAAGGCCATTCGTTGTACCTCAGTTCCCCCTCCTGTACCCACTAAATGCTTACAGAGTCATTTTTTGGACAGCCAAGAAGAGTCCCCATGGATTTCCTTAGCTCTGCCTTGGAGAAAGGACCTGCATGAAACCCAGCCATGTTAGGGTCCTGCATGCCTACCAGCTTCCTGCAGTCCCACAAATGACTGACCGTTCCTCAAAGACAGTGGTCTCTGTGCCCCTGTGCTTCTGCACATCTAGGCGGGCTGTCCTGTGTTGTTCTCTCCCTGCCAAAATGTCATCACACTTCATCAAACCTCAAGGGCCTTTGGCATCCATGATCACTATTGTCTTACATGCTACAGTTTTTTTTAAACACTGCCATGAAACCTGGGGCGTGGTAACGAGTGTAACATGTATCACAGTTCCCAAGATATACAATGTGGAAAACAGTGGGTATTTAGAATGCACGAAATCCAGTCTTTTGTCGCTCAAACCCAGGTGCCTGTGGATGCGGGGTGCAGCAGCGCGGAGGGACCGCATGCTGGGTGAGTGTCCAGGGCAGGTGTGGATGCTACTGTCCAAGAAAGGATGCTCTGGCTTGGCTCTCAAACTGAGGAGAGAGGTGAAGGTGCTGCAGAGTTAAACCAGATGACGACACGCAGCACCTCGCTCCTGTCTGGCACATGGTAAGGCCTCTGGGATTGTTCATAGTGGGCGGTCACAGTGCTGCCTCCCCTGTGGATATGTTCCGGATTCATGGGGCCAGAAGTACCCCTTCTTTTCATAGTTCAAGCCAATAGTACCATTCAAATGTCCAGTTTCTGTCTCTGTTTCAGTTTTGGGGGCTGCAGACTTTGAGAACTAGTAGGTTTAGCTATCTTAAAAACATTAATGTCTGATTACGAGGTCAGTACACAGTAGGCCATCAATCAAGTTTAAAGCTCAATGGAAGTCTGAAATCCTGGTCCTTGATTTTCAAACTCCTCTCTCTCTCTCTGTCTCTCTCTCTCTCTGTCTCTTTCTCTCTGTGTCTCTCTGTCTCTGTCTCTGTCTCTTTCTCTCTTTCTCTCTGTGTCTCTGTCTCTGTCTCTCTCTGCCTCTTAAAGAAGTCTTTAGCAGGAACTATGGAAACACAAAAGCGGGAGTTGTTTGGATAGAAGTTTTCAGGAACATCAACATCTGCCCAACACCAGCACCCCAAACTTAGCAACAGGGCCCCAACAGATCTCCAAGGGCTATTTGGGCAGAAAATTGACATCTGTGTGCACCACACACACACACACACACACACACACACACACACACAGTGGGGTTCTGAGAGCACACAGCCCACCCTGAAAGCAGTGGCCGTGGGTGCTGGCTCCATGCCAAGCACCATGGGCGTGTGTCTGAGGGGTGGCCTTTAGTCCTCATGGGAATTCTATGAGGCAGGACCAGCAACATGGAGCACAGAAGGAGTCCTTGTAAATTAGCTCACATAGCGGATGTGGCAGAGGCGGGCTCTAATTCCAGGGATCTTGATTTTCCTTGGATTTGTCCTGGTAGGCCTTCAGCTGGACTCCAGCACCCCTCTTCCTCAGACTCCAAAGCCTCTGAGACTCCAGGTGTGGCCCACACACCTGGCCTCCAGCTTCTCTAACTCCGTAGTCTCACATTTGAACTGCTGACTCATTTCAAGTGGTATTAGAATCAAGTGGCAAGCGACCAATTTGTATGTCCTTACCATAATCCCACTAAGAAGGCCTATTTCATGATCTTTCACCTTCTGGCATTTCACACAATAATATTTGTTCGTTTTTAGCAGCTTCTCAGTATTCCAAAAACTGTTTGGAAGAAGAGAGATTTTGCTGCCTGTAATTTTAGCTGCCAAGAACACGCCAGGCTGAGAAGACAGAGGGAGAGAAAGTGAAATTTTATTAAAGGCTCAAGCTCAACTCTGAACTGGGAGAAATTTCTAAAAAGAAAAATGAAACAGCATTCTGAGATACCAAACCTCATTGCAGTAGGCGTGTGGTTCTCACAGATAAATGAGCCTGCTCCAAGTTTTCTCTGTGGAGCACAACAGCGTAGCTTTATATTTGATGCCTTGAAGTCCGGCAACGCAGTGCAAGGTCGTTCTTGGGTCTTCATGGATTCCAGCCTCTTTACTTCATTCTCCACCTAGAGACGAATATTCTCGAAAACAGAGAAAAGATGACGTAAATTGTAACCAACAGCTCAGTAAATACGTGGGTCGTTTTCCCTTTACATTTTCTTTGAAAAGACAGAATTGCAAATCTCATTTCTTTTCTTCCAAGGCAACAAAAGCTAAGCTATCTGTTCAGAAGTGCGCAGAGCAGCCAATATCCTGCCAAGAGGTGCCTAACATCTGGAATTCAAACTGCTACCAATGCGGGGAGTGAGAAAACTATTCTCCTGCTGTTGGCAGCAGATGAAGTCGTGCTCGTTAAGGCTCAGAGCGATGTCCAGGGATTCCATTTGACTGTTGAAATTCCTATCGTCTTGTAGGAGTCTTACCTCATGTTCCTGAGATGTCGTAAAGGCCCTTCTGAAGCCATTAAGCAGTGGGGCTGTTGTTTCTGTCTATACTTCCTCAGTTAGAGTCACTCTGCTTCGTCCCACAGTCGTTGAATATATAGTGCATGTTTACTTATTCAGAACTCAACTGAAACGAACTCGCAGCCCTGCTGTTGCTGCCCACAATGACAAATCTGTGGTTAAATTCTGTGGAGTATTGTTCAGGCATGTTGCACTTGTGCTTGTCGGTTTCATAAATGTCGAATCTAACTTGAGGAAGTAGCTGCTACTTTTACCCATGCAGCTAGCCCTGCTTCTGGTATGGAGACTCCTTCAACCCTGCCCTACGCACCCCTTGGACTGACCACACCGAAACCGCTAAGCACGAGGCGACAACAACACTCAGCTACAGATCACAAGTTATTGGCCCCTAAATTACCTATTTGTCCACAGAGTATTCATTCACAGAAAAACGGAATTCTGTTGACCCTCCTGAGGGAAACCAGTTGCAGTGAAATGATACATTTTTCTATGTTATCACTGGCTATGTTCCTTTTTGTGTGCAAAGCTGAGCTGAGCTGGCAGCACAGAACTTTGCAGTGTTAGCGAACAATCCACAGGGGCTGGAGAGATAGCTCTGTGGTACAAGTGCCTGCCCGGCAAGTACAAGGGCAGGAGTTTGAACCCTGGTCCTGAAAAAAAAATCCATGTATTTAAAGGGTTAAAATATAACTAAACTATAATTATTTCTAATTATGTATAGATCATCATATGTAATTACAAAACTAAGTAATTTGTGTTGTCTAGTCAATGAAGTTGCAAAAGTCAATATTTTAATTAACAACAGGAACCAACACAGGACGTAGACATCATATTTATATAACTCTGGGTTGATTTTTATAGGGCCATTCATAATACAAGGGTTAGATAGGAAGAGGAAAGCTTAATGCATCATTTATATAACCCACACACCTATAAGCTTATCAAAATGCAGATTATTTTCACCCCTACCTGGAACTGTGTCCTTTCCAAGTCAATTGTTGCTTCCCCACTTCTGTTGGACAAGAAGAAAACCGTTTGTGGCCTCTGTCACCAGAGCTGTTCCTGTCACTGGAGCCGCTCGATGTAGTTGTGTTTGGCTTCATTTGTTGGATGAGTGTTTTCTTCTAAAATCAAAACACCTGACACCATGTAACAATAGACTTGTCTGCTTTGTTGCTGCTTCATATTCTTTTACATGAGGTCTGGGGAGATAGCTTAGTAGAATAAGCACTTGCCTGGCAAACACAAGGGCTTGAGTTCAATCCCCGGTTCTGCAAACAAACAAACAAACAAACAAACAAACAAACATAATATCATATTCTGTTACATGAGTTGGTTTATTTTCCAAATGACAGACATTTGTGTTGTTTTTGGTTTAGGATTCCTACGAGTAAAGATACAGTTTAAACATTGCTAGATAAGTCCCCTTTTTTTAGGTTGAGAAGGATTTTTCTTGTTGTTGTTTTTGGCTGACTCAGGCTATAGTAAGATGTGTCAGGTAAGGCTTGTCAAGCTAGGGATCGAACGCATGTCCTTTGTGTCTGATTGTGTTTCCCTGAGCAGACTGGGCAAGTCATTTTGAAGTATATATTTTTATGTTCATTGAGTAAATACATAGGAGTAGAATTGGTGATCAGAGTGTACGCATGTAGTATAGAAAATACACATATATTTCATATATGTGAAAGGCATTTGCAGATAGTTTTCCAAATGGTTGAGCCTTTTCCATCTTCAGGATGAATGTGTGAATGTTCTAGATGCACTGTGTCCTTCAGTTTTGCCTAGGTTGACCTTTTCAGTTTTAACCCCTGTTGTATGTTTGTGGTAGTGTCCCATTATATGTTTCCTCCATTTTTGACAATGAGCACTTTTACATTTCTTTGCTGTTCATTTGTATGTATTTCTTAGAGATCTGTTAAAGTCCTTTTTCATATGTGAAGTGGGCTGCTTTCTTACTGACCTGTAGGCACACAATGAGGTGCTAAATATCAGTTCATTCTTTTTTAAAAAAATTATTTTCTTACAGTAATTATATGTTGCATATTGTTGTCTTCACCATAGATGCATACATGATTTGTTGTCTAAACCTCATTAGCACAGATTTTTCTTTTCATTGCACAAAGAGAAATTAGCTGTACATAGAGTCCAGTAGTCCATAACAGTAATGGATTATCAGTTCATCTAGCATTATTGGAAGCTGTTGATTTGAGCCTTTTACAACTCAGCATATTAATATGGCTTTCGTTTTTATACTGTGCGGTTAGACTTTTCTGCTGGGTGGTTAGGATCAAGATAAAGCAAGACCTATATTACAAAAATATGTAACTTTTGTAACTGACAAGATCAGTCAGGTCCCCTCAGGGTTTACCCTGAAACCATGCAGTGTGATTTGCAGAACTTTTGTCAGTGTCAGCAATCTGGATAAGTCATGGCCATTGCTTGACCAGTTTGCCCTCTATGAAAGCCTGCGAAAATATTTTCTCTCTAGATGACCCTCTTTAAGCACACTGTACATCATTGATCACTTTCCTCTGTGGCCCCATAATCTCCTTGAAGAGGAAATTTGGAACTCCACTGAGTTATATGCTGTTACAGTATAGGTTCTTTTAAGGGCTAGAGCCAAAACATTGGCTATTGTTGTATCCATTCTTTTTCACCAATCATTTGCTCTGCCAACTTAAGTTGTTAACCCTCCAGAAGAGAAACCTAGTGATATTATTCCCTACAATGCAGGCGCTTCAACTTAACATCTTTCTGAACATCAAACATCTTAGACATAACATGAAACAGGTATTTTCCATCAGTTCTTGATATTCTTTTTTATTTATTTTTTATTTTAATAAGAAATAACAATGTAGGGGCCCGGCAGGATGGCTCAGTGGTCTAAATAAAGCGCCTGCAGACAGGTGCAGGGACCGCGGTTCGATCCCTGCCACCACATGCTGTGCCAGCCCTGCCCTCAGGGTAGGCTGAGCCGGCCATAAAAATAAATAAATAAACAAACGAAAGTTCTGAAACAAGGGAAAAAAAAAAGAAATAACAATGTATAACAATGTGACAGTTTCAAAACACACTGGTAGTACATTTCAATATTTGATGTAATGCATATTGTTGTCCTTTTACTTATACAGAGCACAGGATGTTAGAGGTTATAATTTTTCAAATCATTATTGGTACAACAAAATTTCTTCTCATTGAACTAAGAGAAAGTAGCTGTATACATAGTCCAGTGTTTGATAATCACAGTGGGTTATTGGTAAAACTGGCCATGTTGGAAGTTGTTGATTTAAGCCTTTTACAGCTCAACATTCTAATGTAGCTTTATGTTTTATGTCTTGTGGTTAAACTTTTCTGCCAGGTGGTTAAGGGCAAGTTTAAGCAAGACCTGTATAGCAAAACATATAACTTTTGTATCTCACACGGTTGGTCAAATCCCCTTGGGATTTACTTTGGAACCATGTACAGTGCTTTGTACAACTGTTGTCAGTGTGACCCGTCTGGATGAGTCACGGTCATTGCTTGACGTTTGCTCTCTGCGGAAGCCGGACAGACTGTTTTCTCACTAGGTGACTCTCCTTTGGCACATGATACAGAGGAACGTTTTTGATATTCTAAACTTTAAATCCTTATAGAATGTGAAAGAAAACAACTGTACATTGTTACAGAGAGATTTAGGAACTTAACCATTTACAAAATTGTAAATAAGTGAAATAAATCAGATCTGCCGGTGTAAGCATCATATTGTTCCCCTAGTGTGAGTACCTGAAAGAATAAATAAAATAGGGAAGGTATAATAGAGATAGTAAAATGGAAAGAAACTGAACATGGGGCATAAACAATTGTGGCGAGGGAAAGGAGAAAAGGGAGGGGGAAAAAAGGAAGGGGAGCAATCCTATAAGTACATACACAGGAGAGCGAAAACGAACTGCTAACTGCTGGCATTTTTTTGGTATAGCAGTTAAGGCTTAAAATTATTACTTTGATCACTCTTAATGCTAATATTTCTAACATGAGCAACTACACTGAAGACAGCCATGTGCAACATAACAACCACGGTTGAATATCTTTCATTTTGTTTTTTAAAAATGTGTATCGTTTCTTGTCTTACCTATTATTTTTGTGTTCTCTTTAAATTTAAAAAGTGAAATAAAAAAGACAAGGCAAAGATTAAGGTTTATTGAAAGGAAGAGGTAATGTTTAATTGTTTGATCGATCTTATATGCCTATACCTCATAATCTGAGCAACAAATTTTATGGCAACAGTATGTAATAACAGCCATTGTTGATTTCCTATTGTTTTGAAATTCTGTACCATTTCTATTGTTTTATGTTGCTTTGTTGTTGTGTTTATTCTCGTTATTTTTTTCTCCTCTTTAAAATAAAAATTTGTAGACAAGCGAAACAGGTTGGTGGTCTAAGTGCCTGCCTGGTAAGTTCAAGGGCCCAGGTTTGATCCCTGGTACTATATACATGGCCGAACGGGAAATGGGTGTGCAGTACGTAGTCTGCCACATGAGTGCGCTTTATGAGTTTTCCAAATGCCACCAACTCATGCTGGATGTTGGTAATGGCCTGGGAGGGCAGTTGTGCAACTCTTTCTGTTGCCTCATGAGCCACTGGGACAAGTGGAAGAGGAAGATACCTTTTGAGTCTGCTGATAGGTGAAAAGACTAATCACTCTCTTCGCAGGGAACTCAAGTAACTTTCATGGAAGAATGACCGGCCAGGTCTGAGGGGGCGATGGAGGGCTTCGAAATGGGGTTTATGACAAGGCAAAGCTAACTAATAGAGTGAGTTGTGTGTGTAGGGTGCATGTGTTTCCTGCTGTTGCTGACACAAATTACGACAAAGTCTGTACTTTTAAGCAACACAAACGTACTATCTTCAGGTTCTGAAGGTCAGAAGTTCAAAATGGGTTTAACTATGCTGAAATAATGCGGGCATGGCCTCACTCATTGGAAGCCAGTGAAAATCCATTTCTGGGTTTCTGCATTCTGCTCCCTTTCCTCGGCTCCCGGTCCCCCTTCTGTCTTCAAAGTCACTCATGGCTGGTGGAGTCTTTCGCGCTTGGTGTCTCTCTCTAATCTTCAGCCCCCCCCCCTTTCTCTTCCCCTTATAAGCACCCTAGGGGCCACTTCTAGCATCTCAACCATCCAGGATGACCTCTGTTCCTCAAGGTCAGCTGATCGGCAGCCTCAATCCATCTGCAAGTGAATGCTTTCTTGCCGTGCAACATCCATCCGGTATGCATGTAGTCTGGAGACATTAGGACGTAGGCACCTTTAGTAGACAGTTGTCTACGCACCACAGGGGTTAAGGTGGGCTCTGGAGCAAGGTCAGTGCAGCTCAAATACAAGCTCTGATACCCACGGGTACATGATTTGGGAGTCAGTAGCTTGTCTGTCAAATGCAGCATAATCAAATCTGTCTTATGGGCTGAGAATGAGTGAAAATGATATATGTGTGTATATTTGGCATATTTATATATACTTGTATGGGTTCATATGATATGTGTACTTATGTATAAAGCTTGCATGTATACATGTCTTGGTTTAAATACACACATGTTGTTCCATGTATTATAGTTACCTTTGAAATACTATATATTAAAACTTCCTAGGGAATATATTATTCTAGTTAATTGTGATTTAATCATATGTATTCCTTCAAAAAATAATCACATCAATTCATGAGTATATTTTTTCTTTGTTCCTTTCTTTACAGGTGCTTTACCTTGAATTCCTTCTTAGAATTACATCAGTTAAGCGCAAAGGCGCCCCGTGTGCTGCTGTACGATCCCCTAGCCCATCTGCCTCCGCTAACCATATTCATGCCAATACCACATTTTCGTTTTCTTCCTTGCTGAGGTTGTGCTCTGAGGCTGTGAGGCCCTTTGGCGCTGGCAATTGCTGCAGCCAGCCCTCCTCAGCGGGTCTGCAAGACCACACGGCACCTCGCCAGGGCCTGCATGACTGTCCAAGCCCCTGGACTGCATTACACAGACCGCAGGAGGCAAGCACAGACAGAAGGAACAATGTTGCTGTGCCCTGAGTCGTAGGACAGCCTCTGGCCAGGCGGAATTCTTGTTCATCAAAAACTGTCATTGCCAGGGCTGGGGAGGTAGTTCAGCAGTCTAAGAGAGTGCCTGGAAAGCGCAAGGACCCGAGTTCAATCCCACCACACGCCATGCTGGCCTAGGAACCCCGGGCATGTCCTGCAGGCCACTGAAACCAGGCGTGACGGTGTACACCTTTAATTCCAGTGCGGGGGAGGCTGAGACAGGAGGATCACAGCGAGTCTGAGCTGCATATAAGACCCTGTACCAGTTAATTAATTAATTAATTAAAAATTCTCATTGCCTCTCAAACAAGGCATTTTTGAGGATAAACACTAGTAGTGGTTAGGGGCATGTTTTCCCATAAGTTTATGTTTGTTTTGTTCCTTTGTCTTGTTCTGTATAAATGGTGATATATTTATTACTGCTCAACTTGTGACAGGAAATATATTTAATAAATATCTGATGACCTTTCTCTAAGTCAGAGATATTTCCTCTTAAGAGAACTGTCCATTGTTTACATTCCTCTATGAAGCTCTTTATCATGCATGCAATGTTATCATTATACAAAATGGCATAAAACATTCCTTACATCTCTGCATACTGCTATGTCTTGGCTTTGATAGGAAAATGATGGCCTATCAATTCATAGACTGCTGCACGCTAATAGTTGGTCTCAGTAATACTGAAGAAAAAAGATGTGGCCACCAAATTTTTAACTCCTTAATGACTGAATGAGCATCTCTTCCTCTTCTCTCTGATTTTTCTTTTCTTTTCTTTCCTTTTTTTTTTTTTTGGTTTTTTAATTGTGGCCAGCTCAAGCTGTCCTGGGGGGTGGGGCTGACACAGCATATGGTGCCAGGGATCGAACTGCGGTCCCTGCGGTTGCCTAAGCTTTCCTAAGCAGGCGCTTTAGACTGCTGAGCCATCTCGCTGGCCCTGTTTTCTTTTCTATTTCCTAAGCGTGCATTCTGTCTCAGGGCGGGGCCCTGAACACTACAGATTTTGCTGGTTGGTTTGTTTGCCTGTGGTGGTCAATCATGCAGATAACCGTCCCTTTCCCCTTAAATGCGGGCCCTGTAAACACAAGCGTGCAGTCTTTGAGGTATTATAAGTCGCACTCAGGCAGCTGAGCTCAGAGTCACAGATGTGCCTAGGGTGCGCAGGACCGCTCGCCTCAACGTGGCCTCGGCAGCACCAAAGCAGCCATGTTCAGTGTGCAGACAATCGAGGGTAGGTGTCCTCCAGGAAAAACCTTGTTGACAAGAACAGGTGCCAGGCTTACTTTGAAATGTTTACAGGGGAAGGAGTTCCTTGCTGACTCCTCTTGAATATTC
The DNA here is from genome assembly GCA_004027025.1 of Myocastor coypus. Classification (NCBI taxonomy): domain Eukaryota; kingdom Metazoa; phylum Chordata; class Mammalia; order Rodentia; family Myocastoridae; genus Myocastor; species Myocastor coypus. The sequence continues at coordinate 60,934 of PVJA010005211.1, read as the reverse complement.
ACTATCTAACAAAACCCAGTTCCTTAGGCTGTGCCGGTCCATGTCAATCCCTTAAGGTTACGCCTCCATGTCTGTGATCTTTTGCTCTTCGTGTAGAATGTCAATGGAATAGTCTGTGCTGGTGTATGTTTCCAAGGTTTATCCTACCAGCAATGGGGCGAGTCTTCTGATTCCCCAGTCATACCTTCATTTAGAAAAAGGAAAGTAGAATAGAATAATCATGAAGAACAATTTTGAGGATTATACCGGGCTCTGCAACTCAGTTTCCTCATCTGTAAAATGGGTTAACGGCTATGTCTAACTCAGAGTTGCTGAGATAAAACAAGAAACCAATGAGGAAAGCATGAGCTCTCCTCCATGACAGCACCTCCCAGCATTCCTGACAAGGCTCATGTCAGGGAATGAGTGACCGCGCCCCTGGCTGAGAGCTTCCCTTCTCCGCAGGTCGGCCTCAGTGCTGTTGGAAATGGAAACGTGAAAGATAGGCTCCATGGAGGAGGGCGTGGGTGGTGCGGGAAGGAACTCCCAGGGCCGGAAGTGGGGATGGGAACTAGTAAAAGGCACCGTGTGGTCACAGCAGAGATGCAAGTGGGGGAAAGCGGCAGGGCAGGCTCCCCGAGGTGGTACAGTTACGGTGTGAACCGTGGAGAGCAGCCAGGAGGCTTGGTACAAAACAGACAGGATATCATGTTAAGTTTAGGAGGAAATGACTGCGGAATAATGGGCTCCATTACATACTGCAGTTTTTTGAAACTGCAACTTACATGTGTTGAGTAGATAGAGCCGGGCGCCTAGCCACCAGTGGGTGCCCGGCAGCATGTATAGAAAAACCTATGTGAAGAAAAATAGGAGTTTTAAGCAACGGTGGTTTCTCTATGCCAGAGTTCTGTGCTTGGTTCAGCAAAACACTTTTTAAAATAAATTGCTAAACCCAAGCATATGCAAGCGAGGCTGAATAAATAATAGAAGTAGCATTATTATTGTGTCAATGTTAGAAAAGTTGAATAAGGAAGTGTATACTGTTTAAGATGGATTACATGAGTATCACACCATATAAAATGTGGTTATCACATCGAAATAAAGTTCCTAATTTCATAATAAAGCTTTGCATATTAACTTTGTTCACTCATTTGATTCTAAATCCTATTTGGACCTAGATGTTAATTAAAAATATTTCATGCAACAAAGCTTTGTTAGGCAATTTTGTGCCAAACGCCCTGCTAAGAAGCGAGGATTTAACAAAAATAATAGGAGCTAGGTCTTGTTTTTAAATTTTTCATAATTTAATGGAGCTTTAATCACCATGCAGTTCTGTGACTTACTAGCTGCGTGACCTTGTGCGAGTTTATGTCTTGTCTTTCTCTCTCTGTGTCTCTTTGTCTTAGTATGTATGCGTCCTAACTTAATTTGGAAAATTTCAGATATACGCAAGGGTGCAGAGAACCCCACTGTATCTATGAATGTAAATTCCCTACTGTATCTATATAGATCCAGCAATTATCAACGTAGGAGCCAATGTAGTTTTCAGCCAAACGACCCCCCCTTTTCTCCTTGTTCCTCAGCTCCTAGCTTCTCTTGAACTCCTTTCTGGATATCCGGTTCTTTCCACTTGCCAGGGCCTCCTTCCAGAGCTCTAAACCCTAACCTAATCCTAACACATACTCACGTGACTCTTTAGCTTTCCAGTCCGCCCAGGGTTCACATTTTCCTGATCATAGTGTGCCCGTTTTCTTCCTAGACACTTTGTTTTAATGTAGGATCCAAGCCAAGCCCATGAACTGCATGTGATGAATGTCTTAAACCATGCTGAATGTCTAAGTTCACAGCCCTCTGCCCAACTTCCGCCCACGTGGTGTGCTTGCTGAAGCATCCTGGGTATTGTGTGAAAGCGGCATCCTAGATTTTGTGGTCTGCACTCCCCGGCATCAAATGGTAAATCTGTGCCTTTCCCCTGTCTCTAGTTCCTTTTTCTTTTCTTCACTGTCAACCCCTTTCTTTCTTCCTCCTCTCTTCCTCCTTTCCTTTTCCTCTTATCTCCATCCCACTTTCCTTCCTTCCTTTTCTTTCTTTCTCTTACCCTTCTTCCTTCCCTCCTTCCTTCCCTCCGTCCCTCCCTCCCTTCCTTCCCTCCCTTTCCTCCTTCGCTCCCTTTCCTCTTTCCCTCCCTCCTTCCTTCCCTCCACCCCTCTCTCCTCTTTTCTTTTTGTTCCCTCTTTACCCCTTCTTCTCTTTGCTTCACCCTCAGTTCTCCTCTGTGGCCAAGGGGACGTCATTTGAATTGAATTTGGGGGCTGGGGAGATAGCTTGGCAGTCTAATTGCCTGCCTGGCAAGCAGTAGATGGTTCAATCCCTGGTACCATGTAGTGAGACCAAATAAATAAATAAATAAATAAATAAATAAATAAATAAATAAATAAATTAAATGACTTAAAAAATTTTAATGGAAATTTAAAATAATAAAGTGGACTTGAGAGCTTCTGCCCTGGCTGGGGCCGTCTCAGCCTACTTCTCCGGGATGCCGGCTTCCCCTCACTCCCCTTTGTCTTGCCACCTACCTTGTGGGGAGGAGCCCTAGTGACACAGCCCTAGGGAATTCATCTCTTGACTTTTTGGTGCACAGAGATAGAAAATATGCTTGTTTTATAACAACAACAACAACAACACGAGTGAGCACACACTGCTGCTAATTTACTGTTGCATGATGTTTGCTTAATTTCCTTGCTTTTGCATTTAAATCTGTTTACTTTTATGGTAAAAAAATCATGATTCCCAATAATGTTAACGTAATTACCTATTCACGTTAATTTTTCCAACTTGGAGAATGACTGACAAAAATTGCATGCATTTAGAGCATACACGTGATGTTTTAAGGGGCCGGGGAGATAGCTCAGTAGAATAAGCACTTCCTGCCAAGCGTAAGAACCGGAGTTCAATCCCCAGGTCCACAAACACAAACACCCCCCAAAACGTGATGCTTTCCTATATGTATATTTCGTGAAATGATGTTCACAATCAAGCCAACTAACACATCCATCACTCCACATGGTTGCCTTTGTGTGCTTGTGTTTGCGTGTGTGTGTTTCTGTGTGTGTGTGTGCAGAACTACTCTTAGCAAATTTCAGTATATAAATACATCATTATCAAATCTAGACACAGTGCTGCACATCAGGCCTCCAGGGTTTGTGCTTCAATTTTACTCATCCTTATGCATATGCGTATGCGATTAATTATATCAATGTGTATAAGCATATATATCAGGCTAGTAATACCACTATCTTCATTTGCATATGCATAAACATGCATGTGAATGGAAAGAGTACTAGTGATACTGTGGCTGGAAGACTCTGGCGCTCAGAGTGGATTCCACTGAGGATGTATAGTCAAATTATTCTGCTTTACGGTCACTTAAACTGTTTTCTTTCTGTGCAGTGAAGCCACTGATCAATATCCATCTGGTTGATTTGTCTTGTTTAGTTTCATTTTATGGATCAATTGGGTTTTTAAGAGCATTTTTGTTTTTGTTTTAACTGTGGAACTGAATCAGCTAGTCAGGGAATTACTGTCAGCCGATTTTCCTGCCTCTTGGCCTGTTTCCTCCTCACCCTCTAGACAGCCTTTTAATTTTAATATGTTTTGTCTTTGCACTGAATATTTAGTTACTAGGTCTTTGGTTGCATTTTGGGCCCTCAGGGTTGAACTCAGGACCTTGTGCTTTCCAGGCAGGCGTGTATGCCACTGAGCTATCTCCCTGACCCTTCCATTGATTACTTAAAAAATAATCAAATGTTTACATGCATTTGTGTAATGCCTGTTTCTTAGATAAAATGTAGATAATATACACACCTTCTGCCTCGCCTTTTCAGTTAAGAGTATATTACAGAAACCGTGCTACAGGGGCCTGGTAAGTCACTCTCCATGTCTCCCAGAAGCCTTTGCATTTCACATTAAGGTAGCTGTCTACCAGCCAGCCGGTATTTTCAGTAACATGACAATTTTCTTGTGCGTGGCTTGTGGGCCACTAATGTGTATGGCTTTTGGGGAATAGAGTCTTCGAAGACGGCAGTGAGCTAGGCCACTGTGTGCATGTGTAGCTATTTGGGTTTCACGCTGTTAAATCTTATGCACCAGTTTTTCCAACTAACAATAGGTGAGCATGCTGCTGTTCCCACAGCGGCACCAGGGGATCACTTCTGCTAACCTAATTGGTAAACCATAGGACCCACTTGATCACCAAAGGTCCGATTGCCAGAGTGACTCCAGAAAATTATACATCTTAGTCATATCGCGATGAAGCCCCACACCGGACTGAATGAAGGATAAAAAAATAAAGCAGGGAGTATCAGAGATACTGCACCCTTCTCTGGAGCGACCCCAAACTATCAGCGGTAGCTCCCCCCCGCACCCCCCAAAAAAAGAAGCTTCTTCCTCACAAGGGAACACATTTCCGAGTTAGAATAAGATATGGAGATTAGAAACAGGCTCACACAAGTGTGGTCAGAGGAAGCCCGGCCTGGAGCTTCTGGGCTTATGTATCCTCCTTGGGCCTCCACAGGGACAATGCATGCAACCCAGCTCCCACTCCGCAGCTGCCTCTGCTCCATGCATCCTTCAGTTCCGGGTTTGTTGAAGCCACGCGGTCCAGGAAAACCTGATGCATCCAAAAAAGCATTAGAACATGTTGTTTACTTTTCTGTATTTAGTACAGGGTCTACAGGCTTTCACTCTGTAGCTCAGACTCGTAGTGATCCTCTTGTTTCCAGCCTCGTAAGTACTGGGATTACAGGCACGCGCTGCCACACCCAGTCTCAATGGCCATCTGAGCACATCCCGGGGGCACATTGGGCAGGGCATTCTGGGATTGAACCTGGCTGCTATGCTCTGCCTACGCAGGCACTTTAGTCCCCTGAGCTATCAGGCCGGCCAAGAACATGTTATTTAAAATCCTTTCCAGGTGAGAGAAAGGGGGTCATAGATTGAGCTGCTATTGATTCTGGATTTCTCCCCGCCCGTTTTTTGTTTTTGTTTTTTTTTGTTTGTTTGTTTTACAATGAAGCAAGGTTGAGCATTTTAGCTGTTGCTTAAGGTCTATTTGCATTTTATTCTGCGAACCATCTGTTCATCTCCACTGCTTATTTTTCTAATAAGATTGTTAACATTTTTTAGAGACTCTTATTATATCTAAAGGGTATTAATCTATTAGTAGAATTTACATCTATTTTCTGTTCTGTAATTTATATTTTACTTTGGTGATAGCGTGAGCATTTCTTGTAAGTAGAAATTACTAATTGTTGCCTTTTTGCAACTGAATTTTTATTCATAATAAAACATCCAGCCTACTTAAGTAATAGAATTATTATTATTATTATTATTATTATTATTATTATTATTATTCATTTATTTTTTTTACCAGCTCAGCCCACGCTGGAGGCAGGGCTGGCACAGCGTGTGGTACTGGGGATTGAATTGTGGTTCCTGTGTCGTTGCCTAAGCTTGCCTAAGCAGGCGCTGTGGACCGCTGAGCTATCTCGCCAGCTCCCTTTAATTATTTTTTTTCTCCTAACATTTGTGTTGCTTCTTTTTTTCTTGATGGGTAAGTCTGATCATTTGGAAATTATTTTGGTGTACATAGGCATCCAGATATTTCAACTCCATTTATTAAAATGTCCATCTTTGCCCAGTGGAGTTATACTTCTGAATATTTGGTAAACTAATGTGCCTGTATGGTTGTACATATTTTTTGATTTTTCACCTGATGCATATCCATCCATGCAGTAATATAACACTATTTTGCAGTCGGGGTTTTGTATATATTAAGATCTGGTGGAACTAGCTATTTTCCATTGAACTGTTAGTCCTCCTTCCCAGGGTTTTTTGGAGTACTTTTGCTTTAAGTTCTGCCAAATGAATTTGATAATAAGCTCATCTAGTTCTAGAAATTTTTTTTTTTGGTATTTTTACTGGAATGAGGTTACATTTGTAAATTAAATTTCAGAGAATGATCCATATCTTTATACGACACTATATCTTTCTATTTGTTTAAATTACCTTCGCGTTCCTTAGAAATATATTATAGTTTTTCAGTGATTCCTCGATGTTTCTGATTGAATTTATACTTAAGCCATTTACTCATCCATTCACTCCTTTTTATTTCCTTCTCTTTTGCTCTGTCTTCTGTAGTTTACCATTTTTATGCTGTATATAAAAAGGCCATGGGTTTTTGAATATTGATTTTCTACTTACTATTTCATTAAATTATCTTAGTGTTTGTAGGAATTTTCTACTAATTTGTTTAGCTTTTCCAAATATTTAAGTGTATAATTTAAAAATAGACTTAATTTACCTCAGTTGAACATTCTAAAGCTTCTAATTGCTTTTTTGCTATGCCAGTTTGCTTAACTGCAAGGTGAACATAGCAATTTTATTTATTTCATAAATCTGCTCAGTGTATTACATAAATGATACAAGTAAGTAAATGCTTAAAGCAAATGCAATAACCTCATTTAATATTGCAGTTATAGGAATATATGTATATAATATATGTACATATGTTTGTTTATGTGTCTGAAAATGTAAGTGTTCTAGAGTTAAGAAATTCTCTCTTTTATTAAGCACTTGTGCAACTTCAATTTGGAATCGTATGCATTTTAAAATCACTTTTAGAAGACACTGGTATTTGTAAAACTGGTTATCAGTTATCATCTTTATAATTTTTGTTATAGCTGGGTGTCACTCTATTCTGTTGCTATTTAGTACTTTTCTTTAAATGAAAAAACCTCTGTTTTCCTTTGAAATATCTATCTATCTATCTATCTATCTATCTATCTATCTATCTATCTATCTATTTATCTGTCTGTCTATCTATCTATGTATCTATCTGCCTATCTATCCATCCGTCCTCTCTCTATTTCTCTCCAGTAGCTTAAATAGAGAAACACTTTTCAGATACATTGTGAAAATAGAAATATTATTAATTTTTAAAATAACTTTAACATGAAAGTCCTTTCCCTGAGTGCTTTGTAAGCAGCATTTTGGAAAGATTAATTAATTTATACTTCCGTCAGAGTCCTGCTTTTGCTGTCAGAAATTTGGCAAGCTTATTTTTTAAAAAATGTCTTGTGTGGGTTTGGTAATCTCTCTTAATTGCTAGTAGAACATAAACTATGCAGAAGTGGAATCCTTGGTCTTATTCACAGCTTTATAAATATTTGTGGAATTAATTAATTGATTCTGTTATTTGTTCTTTCCTCTTCCGCCTCTACTCTGTGGGTGACAGAGGACTTTGTCACAATCTGTCCCACTACTGTTGTTTAGGATTAGTGAGTATTCTGTGACTCACAGGAAATAAGAACAGAGTTGGAAAAATTTCAGGTCACTTCTAGAAAATTTATTTTTTTTAATGATTTTTTAATATTTAGTACAGGGTCTACAGGGTCTTACTACATAGATTGGACTTACAGTGATCCCCTGTTTTCAGCCTCCCAAGCACTGGGATTACAGGTGTGCACAACCACACCCAGTCTCAATCTCCATCTCAGTGTACCCTGGCAGTGGGGTCCACATGGCACACTGGGGATTGAACCCCAGTTGCTGTGCTCTGCTTAAGCAGGCATTTTAGTTAGCTGACTTATCTGGCCAGCCCTAGAAAATTTATTAACAAAAATAAAGGTCATTCATTACAATCACTCGCACTGTAAGAGCTTGTTCTTCAGGAGACTCACCTTTCATTTGGGGCCACGTCCTTCTTCAGAAGTTGCTTGCATTTCTCGAACTTTCCATATAGATTAACCTGAATTGTGCAGTTTTAAAGGCCTACGGAGCACAGGGCTGATGCCAAGAGTATAATTAGAAGTTTAGAAATGCGAGGCTCCATCTAAGCCAAGGCAGATTTGCCTTTAGTTAGATCTGCAACTTATATAACTAGCACAACTGAGTCCCTAATGTTAAACACTGTGTAGATTAGAAGAGCCCAGTTTCATAATTGATGGTTGGATATATTATAACTGGTGCTTCAGAGGCTCACGTGGTATTGTTCTAATCAAGCATACGTAGGCAGCTTGTTTATGCCTTTTCAAGAGCCACAAAGTCCCTTTAAGAGAATAAGGTTACTTGATAGCATGGTGCTTATACGTTTCTCTTTGCTCAATGACAGTTTGTACGTTTTCAAAACGCCATTTGCATTCCATAATGAAAGCAGTACGTTTCCCTTCCATACATTTGACAAAGTAAGGATCGCAATATCTGGAATGTACCTTTTCCCAGGATGCACGCAGGGTTGCAAGCATCTGTATATAATTCAAGACAAGGGTGGCCCCTGAGGAAGAAGGTTTGGAGTAGCAGGAGAGTCGAAGGCACTTGAGTGACTCTCTGAACACCACTGGGCTTCTGTCTCTTGCACGAGGCAGTGCGAATAATAGAACGGGAAAGGTTAAAGAAAAAAAGAGATCCAGAAGAGGCAAGTGGCGTTCGACTGAAATGTTTTGGAGTATCTTTCATGTGCCATGTCTTCCCTTAAGCACCCCTATGACAGGAAAGCATGGTTGACTCCTTGCCTTTGGGAAGTCCGTTGTCTGTTCTGCAAGGCAGCAGAATAGGAGTAGTTGTAAGGCAATTCAGAGGGAGAGGGTGTGTGCATGTAGAGCGCATGCGTCGGATGAGCAGCGTGAGAGGCCATGAGGGAAGCGGACAACCGTCTGTCCGCTGGCTCGCTCAGCAGATGCTATCTGTATGGCTCTGTGCAGGAAACTGAGGAGACCAGAAGGTCCCTGCTGAGGGAAGCAAACAATGTCTTTGCTCTCTGGAACGCATGCTCTGGGCGCACATCGTGAGGAGGGCGTGAGGACAATGAGGAAAATTAAAGTAGGGACAGAGAAAAGAGAAAAAGTCTGACACACTGCAGATTCCAGCATCTCAGATACAACTCCCGTGGTGCTGGGCGCGGAGCCATTTTCTGCAGGTTGGAGCGCGAGCTGTTCCGGGGCGTGTGGACCAGGTGCTGGGCAGCTCCGAACACACGGAGAAGAGCCCTGGTTGGTCGGTTGCCTCCGTCGCCATTGTTTCTGTTCCGCCGCCATGAGCTGTTGCTCTCTGCCATGTGCCTCTCTGTCTTGGATCCAGGCGACTATGGACTGAAACCTCCAGTAACCGTGAGCTAAATAAATCTTTCCTTCCTTCAGTTTGTGTGTCAGGTATTTGTCCCAGCAATGAGAGAGGAGTAATTAAGACAGTAACGCAGCGCTGTTCATAGCAGTCAGACTTTTAGACACAAGTGTAGCAGCCTGTGCAGGAGATACAGCATAGGACAGCCTCACCATAGAGCATCATATGCACCTTAACCCTTGTTGTACAGTGACAGCAATATGGGCACCGTTCCCCATGCATTAGCAAGGGAACATGGCAAGTTAAACCAACAGCTTCATGCTGCCCTTCTTACTTCTTAAGGTCACTATATAACTGAGACTTCTTTCTGATTTTATTTTATTTTTTTACTTGTGTATTTGGTATGGCATCTCACTACGCAGATAGGACTCATTGTGATCCTCCTGTATTCGGCCCCACTAGGGCCAGGAGTACAGGCATGCGCCACCATGCCTGGACTCTGTCATGTGCTCAGCGCACCAGGGGGAAGGGCCAACACGACATGCCGGGTCAGGGATCGAACCCTGGCCTCTGCGCTTGCCAAAGCAGGTGCTTAGTCCACTGAGCTATCTTGCCAGCCTTCAGCTGGGACTTCTTTATGTGAACTCTGTGTTTGCAAACAGAGAAAAGTAAGTTATTCTGATGTAAAGCTATCTATTAATTGACTACTTAACCCAGTGGTTCTTGCTTAAATATCCCTCCTGTACCACACCCACGAGTCACAGTGGCCTTCCAATTGGTGCCAAGCCTGTTTTTGCATGGTAGAAATAGCAACAGAGGAAGAAAAGGAAAGCCAGAGCTGTCTGTCAGTTGTTATAAATAAGAAGAAGAGGGCCCTGAGCTTACCGCTTGTGGCATCTGCACAGCGTCGGTTCTCATGCTGCGCCTTTCCTGCCGTTTATGCTTTCTGGGCTCTCACACCATTAGAGGTCCCTGTCATCTGCAGTCCCAGAGACAGGTAGAGGGGGGTGGGGATTTGGATGAGGGGGCAGGGACATGGACAGGAAGCCAATGGGCCGTGGCCAGGGGCAGTGAGGAGGGGCTCGGTTTCTCTCCCTCCTCCCAGCATGTCGTTCCTCCTCCCTGCAGAGAGATGGTGAACTGCGGGAGTCATGAACCACACTGTGGAGATGGATTTCAAGTTCTAAGGGACGAAAGTCCCCTTGCTTTACTCTCTTGACTAACCTATAACATCGAGTCTTAACATGTATGGCTTCATAAACAACGTGCTGCTGACCGGAGCTCTGGGCTACTCAGCAAGCTGAGGTGGGAGGATCACAAATCCAAAGCCAGCTTGGGCGAGCTGGCGAGACCGCTTCAAAGTAAAATTTTTAAAAAGGGCTGGAGATGTGTGTGAGTTGGAGATCCATCCCCATGACAGGAAAAACAAATAAACATCTAAAAAATCAAATTTATGTTGGAGTCCTTGGCGAGGCACACTGTGTGAAGTCTCAAAGTGGTGTTGGGTGTATATTAGGCTCCAATGTTATGCCGGGCATTGTCTTCAACGCTGCTCAAGCCAGCGCCATTTTCATGGTTGTCATGACAACCACGCAGGTCACCAGCCAATCAGCGACAGTCAGAGATGATGGTCCTTTTTTTTTTTTTTTTTTTTTTTTTTTTTTTTTTTTTTTTTTTTTCATATTTCACTCTTCTAAATCATTTTCAGTGTTTGATTTGTTTACAAGATCGTATCTGAGCTCATCAGATGAGTCACAATTTCTTCAAGCCCAGAATCATTCTCTGTATCTCACCTCCTTCTCCCTTACATACCTAATACTCAATGACCATCATTACTCAATGGCTAACATGATAATCATGATATTGCCCTCCTGTCTCATTCCATTCCAACTCACACACACGTGCACACATACACACACAGCTCTGAATTTAGGTGTTTAATTTTTCAGAGCATTGAAAACCAACTCAGTAAGCTGTAAGGATTTAAAAGCACAAATGAGACCACATAAGCTTCTCTCTTGTATTCTTGACCCTATGCAACCTTATGTCTGTCTTCAAATATTAAAGAAGATTGATGGTTATTATTCATTATGAAGCAGAAATAGCCTTCTCAATTAGTCTTCAGCTGTTCTTTCTTACTTAGACAACTCAAGATTTTGCTGCAGAAAACAATGCACCTCTTGAGAATTCTCTTTCCTATCATTTCCTGAAGGCCTATCGCATGATAAGTTCAGGTCAGTGAGAGACATAAATGAAGTTACACACTGGCATTTCCTGTGACACACCGGAAAAGCTTAACATGCAGGTCTTCTTTGTTCATTTTCTGTTTCTGTTTGTTTGTTTGTTTCTGGCCAGAATATAGCAGCCATCTAAGTATTATAAGACTGTTTTAGCATGAAGCCATACATTGCCAATAGCAAAACCACAATCAGTACACTGAGAAGTCAGAACTGTCTTGGCTGTCCACCTTCTGACCACAGGCTAAATAAAAAAGATAGCTAGATAGGTAGCTAGATAGATAGGTAGATAGAGACCATATTTCTAACCTACATATTTCTCCTTGCCGTTTACTCTTCCCACTACAATGTTCACAATAACAGAAGTATAAGAATCTTTCTTTTCTCCTCTATGTAACTGGTTAATTCTAACATTGGTTTTACGTAAGAAAATTATTTTCCTCTGTTTTACAAGTATTAAATTAATAAAGTTATGTTAACAAGCAGTTTGGCAAGCACTGCGATAAATAATGTACAGATAAAATGACTCAGCCAGCCTATGAACTGCAAGGCCTTTATAATTCAGTGTATAGTATCATTATATTAATGTTAGCATTCAAAACCTGACTATTGTAGGAAAGTTATAAAAGGCCAACTAGATTTTTCTCTAGGGTATTAGATAGGCATATTATCTGCACTTTATTTGGGGGAAGATTCTAGCCCAAAATATGCTTTTTCCAGGGCATTGTGATTTTTAAAATATCTTTTTTTTTTCTCTACAAACAGACATTTCCACATGATAAGGAAAGTGCAATTCATATGGTTGTCTGGAAATGATTCATTTTCTATGGAATATATTGCTAAAGCATAAGAAATTTCATTTTGAGCCATAATGTCTGTGAACAGCTCATATTTTCAAAAATACATTTATCCACAACTCAACAATATAAAGTTGTTTTCCTATGTATTCTGTGTGCTTTTTGAGCCTCACAGAATCTCCAAATCCTGCGTTGTTGGTGGCTTTCCACAAGGAGGCTGGATTCTCTGGGGGTAGAAAGCAGAGAATACTACGTCACCAAAGCCAACTCCACCCTTGCATTTTCTGCTGAAGTCCTGGATGTTATCTTGGTGTATTGGTCAGGGTTTTACTTAGAGGAACAGAATAGATATAATATAAGGAATGGATATTAACACAAAATACACAATCTATAAGGAATTATAAGATTGGCTTACAATAGTCAGCCACAGAGTCAGATGAGGAAGCATGCAGAGGGCATCTGCATGCTCTGGACTGAAGAATTCAGTCCCAAGGTCTGGACTTCACTGCAGCACTCAGTGTAAGTCACTCTCTGTCAGCTGACGGGTCTGTGCTGGAAAACTGAAGTGTCTGTAATGGACGCTGAAGAGTCTGTGACGGATGGCAAAAGATCCAAGCTGGAGGCCAAAGAGTCTGCGCTGCAAGCCAGAGGATGAAGTCCAGGCTGAATGCGAAGACTGAAGCTTCTCCAACGAAGTGAAGTGTTGACTCCTTCTTCAGCTCTTGAAAAAGTCTTTTTGTGCTCAGTCATTCTGATGTGGGCCCATTGCACCCTAGGGTGGAACCAATCATACTCCAGGATGGGCCCTTGATCCCGCTCTAGGGTGGAGCCAATCATATCCTAGGCGGGCCATGGTCAAGCTCCAGGGAGGAATCAATTGTACCCCAGAGTGGGGCTCCCACCAATAGGGAACCAGGCCACTGAGTCATTCAGCCAAGTTGACACATTGTATCAACCACTACACTTGGAAACTAAAAGAACTCCCTCCATGCTCCATTTAGTTTGAACATTGAAAGAAAGTTAGGGTACAGCACTCATAAAGTAATGAGTTTCAAAAAAAATGAGCATAGAGTTGGGAAAGACTATAAATCATTATTATTACTAAATTATCATTATTTTATTTATTATTATTATTTGTAGCACAGTACTACTTGGAGAAGTTTACTGGCTATCCACCCTTTTAAAATTAATTTTAATAAGAAAAGAAGATAAAATAGCAATGAAACATTTTCAAAAACAGGTTAGTAGGATGGTTACAATAATTAATACACTGTGTTGTCTTCATAGTAGTTACACTTTTGTGAAGTTGGTAACACATGACCCTAGGTGGCCTAGCTGTTCATCTCAGGAGTGAGGTAGCCGTTTGCTTTAGGCATGGGGCCAAGTCCCATCTGCACATATTTGAGTATTGTGGCTCTCAACTTATCCTCCTTTTTCATTTTGTTTTTTCAGAGATGGGTGTTCTGTTGCAGTTAGAGAAGCTGTATTTGGAGAAGTCTTTGAAGGAGCTTTTCATTGTTGAAGCCAGGCTAAAGACTGTAGGTACCTGAGTTAAGCAAAATAACTCAATATGCTCCAAGAATACCCACCTTCTTCTTAGTACCCTGTTGATATATACATGGCACTTTTATTCATTCATTCATTCACTCATTCATTCAATAATGCAGGTAGAGTCTAAGCCCTCTTATTACTAAAACAAACATCATAGCAATTTTAAAGACAGAATTCATATTATAATGGAAAGAGAAAAGCAAAATTAAACTTCCTAAGTAAATAGAAAAGAACAATCCAGAGTAATTCCATTGGGAAACAGGAATGAAAGAAGAATAAATGGGAGAGACAGATCATGACAGAGTGGAGAAAAAGTCTTCCCACTGAAGAGCATTTGAGAATAGACCTGAATTATGAGCAGTGACAGGGTGTGTAGAGATCCACAGAGAGCATTCTACACAGCAGTCCTGGTTGCCATGAGTGCCTGGACACAGGGAGGAACTTGAGCTCTTTAAGAAATGCGGTGACAAAGGAAGAGATTATGGGTTGGGCTACATGCAGGAATGCAAACATGGCGGAGGTTACCGACCACCACTCAGTGTCCTCATGGGGTGCCGTCCTACAGGAGGGATTAGGGGCAGGAAGATGTGGAATGACTTCTGACAATATTATGCTGGCTGCTGTCTAGAAAATGAACCAAAGTGAGAGGGCGAGAGCAAGCCAGGAGCCTGGCGAGGAGGCTGTGGCTGGCAGCTAGGAGAGCCTCTGCGGCGCTTGGGCTGGGAGGAAGCCTGAGCGACTTGCTTACGATGTGTTAGACGTTGTGCTTGTGTTTCTGGAACATAAAAACTCACAGCAACGTTTAGAGAGAGTACAAGTTAGGATTAAAATAGAAAAATTATAAGTGAGACAGAATTTCACTTAATAAAGTAATATGACTTTCACAGTATTTGTTGTAATACAAGGTTGTCCTCCAGCCAGGCATTCATATTACCAGATATAGGCATGTAAATTGGGAGAAGAAAAAAAGAAAGAAATGAATAAGAAATTAAGAAGAGAAAAAGTACAAACAATTAAAAAAAGGGGATGAAACAAATGAAAGCCTTAACTGCCCCTTTCCATAGACCAGCAGAACTGCACTATACAGTTGTCCAAACCATCCTGCTTTCATATGTAGCTAACCCTCTTTCCCCACTCCCTCTCCTATTAAAAAGGGAACTCTTCCTGCTTTCCAACAGGAAAGTTGTAGCTCAGAGAGGCCAAAAAACGTCACATGCAGATGCAGAGCAGGGAGGACATAGCTCAGTGCTTGGGTCCTTGCCTTGCACATGCAAGACTCTGGGTTCCATGCTCAGCAACACACACACACACACACACACACACACACACACACACAGGGTCATCGTAGAGTTGGTGAATGGCAGACTCTGCTGAATCACTCACACCTTAGAGCCTATGTCATCCCGACATCCGGCAGGCAGCTACTGTCAACAGGGGTAGAGAATATCTGAAGCTCCCCAGCACACACACAGATACCCTCTTACTCTGACAGCTTCTTGAGACTGGGAGGCTCTGAGGCTCTCTGTTCCCTGAGAAGATTCACGGGACTGGCAGGAGACAGAAGGCTCCCGAGTGAGAAGGTCTTCTGTCCGCCTGCGTGGGCTCCTCTTGCCTACCAGACCCCGCATGGAGACTGCAGCCGTGAGACAAGGGGCAACACGCTGGCATCACAGAGGGCCCTGGGCAAGGCTGCTGCTGCTGTCAGAGTGAGGAGACAGCCAGCCAGCTCACTGTGTGGGGGAAGCCATGACACCTTTCTCTGGAGACTTTCTTATTGCAAAAAGTGGCCCCCAGAAGGACAGCCTTTATTGTATTCAAATACACTGAAATGCACTACACCTTGTAACTATGATGGAATTAATCTGTAAACTTTTATACCAAGGGGCTAAAAAGCTGAGATATTTGATTGAATTATGAGTGACTTAAAAGAAAAAAAAGGGTCCCGGCAGGATGGCTCAGTGGTGTAAAGTGCCTGCTTAGGAAAGCTTAGGCAGCTGCAGGGACCGTGGTTTGATCCCCGGCACCACATGCTGCGCCAGCCCTGTCCTCAGGGCAGGCTGAGCAGGCCGTAGAAACAAATACACAAACAAAAGTTCTGAAACAAGAAAAAAAAATAAATTAAAAAGAAAAGAAAAGAAAAGAAAAAAAAAAGGTGGCCTGGGCACAGAACAGGGAGGAGGTTGTCTCCTCCGTGTCCACAGCAGGGAAGTCCAGGTGAGGACAGTCTCAGGGCTGTGGCCCCTCTCTGAGAGACTCAGTGTCTCCAAGTAAGAATGAGTCATCCCTGTAGTAGCTGAATCCTAGGACTGACACACATCCCTCCCCTCATTTAATTCTCCACTGCTTTAGAAAGGCGAAGGGGTGACCTGAGGAGTTGGGTAGGGAGCAAGAAAGAGGCGTGCTTCGGGAGGCAAGTGAGACTGTCTTCCACATATTCATTCACCTGAAAGAAGTGATGCATTTTCCCACAGAAAACACCGCTCTGGATAAAAGGCAGTTTGAAGGCCAAAGGTTGCTGATGTGGTGACGTCAGGGCTCCAGGCAGGTCAGCTGCCCCCGCCATCCTCTCAGCCTCTCACGTGATCCTGCGCCCTATAAGCAGCTCAGGGTGTCCTTAGCACACAATGGTGACAGCGGGGACGAGTCGTGCACACATTTCCTCTTCAGCACCAACTCCTCAGAAGTGAAAGCTTACTTTTCCAGGGGCCCCTGGGGAAGTTCAACTCCTTGACTGTACCCGGATCACATAGTCTCCCTAGACGGAGATGGGGTTTCTTCTCTCCTAGCAGCCTCTGTCAGATCTGTGACTAGAATCAATATTTTGCATCTTAATCCTTTCTGTCACCCCAGGTGGCTTATGAACAAACATTTATTTTTCAGTTCAGGAGTCCACGAAGTTCAACATCACTACACTGGCTGAGGCTAGACATGGTGGCACATGTCTGCAATTCCAGCCACTTCGGAGGTGGAGGCAGGAGGGTAGCAAGTTTGAATTCAGCCTCTCAAAATAAAAATAAAATATGAAAGGGCTGGGGACACAGCTGAGTATCCAGGCTCTGAGCTTAATACCCAATACTACCTACATTAATGTGAAATATAACAATACAACATAACATAACATAATGCCCGAGAATGTAGCACAGGATTTTCTGAATTCAATAAAATGAAGAGAAAAAGCTTCGGCTCATTTGACTCTGGGGGCGGGGGGTCCCGTTTCTTTGTCCATAGTTGACAGTCTTCTTGCTGTTTCCTTGCTTGACAGAGAAGCAAGAGTGTCTCCGGGCATTTATTGGCAGGGCACTAACCTCTTTCCTAAGGGGTCCCTTCCTGTAACCTAGCCACCTTCTAATCCCCCCATTACATCACACGGGTGATCAGATTTCAACATCCGAATGTGCAGTCCAGCATTTGGACCACAGGGTTCGGTGACGGGAGAACAAAGAAGGTGGTGACCTTTGAGCTGGAACAGTCCTGCCCAGTGACCCTGGCCTTTGGACCGGAGCACCAGGCAAGAAGGATTGACTGAGTTCCATTATGGCTAAGACAGTGGTGACTCTGAAGCTTGGTGCCCAGGGGTGGCAGTGAAGAAGGGATTGTTGTAGGCAGCTGAATTAGATAGAAATGTAGGCAGTCAGACAGGGCCAGGCCCTCAAGGACAATATGGAAGACAAGGTGACTTTGCAAGAAACAGATACTCCCATATGGGTCAGACCTCAAGAAGACAAAGGAGTAAACAAATGCAGCCAGGTACTTGGGCCTCAGGGATTGATGTTCTCTTGAAAGAGCCCAAAGGAATCACTAGCCTGACCCCCAACAGGAAGAGGCCCCGCCCCATATTCCTGCTCACTTGCTACCTGGCTCGTTTCCCCATTTGGTCCTGGACTTAATCAACTGTACCTGAGCAATGGTGCTTGGAATTTCATTGGTTGACCACAACTTTGTCCACCTCATGCCCACCTAAGCGAGTTCCTACATTCTCTTCCGCCTTAGACCCGCCTCACTACATGGTTTTTACTCAATAAAAGTCCCTGGAAGAGACAGCTTCTCGGGGACCACCCACTCAGGCGCCCACTTCTGTCCCTGTTGTAGACAGAAGCTTTCTTTCCCCCAAATAAACACTCTGCTCACAACCTCCATTTGTTCCCAAAATTCGTTCTTCCATCTTAGCGAACACAAACTCGTCCCAGGTAGCTTTCAGGTCACGAGTTTCATGTTTGTCCTGTGTCAGAATCATGCTGCTTCACCCCTGGCTACAGAGCCTACCAGTGAATTTGGCAAAGAGCTCCCCCTCCAGGAACTTTCAATGGAGGAGAGAGGAGTTAACAAATGTCGCCTGTCTCCCAGGCACCGTGCAGAATGGAGCAGAACCTACCACAAGAATGGCGGCCAAGCGAGCGGAAGGCACCGCTTCCCAGCGGGTCCCCCCACCAGCCCTTGGCCCATGTGCGAGCATACAGGGTTCCTCAGCGATATTTTCTTCCTTCTCTCAATATTCACAGCGCGGGCAGTGCCGCACAAGTCTCTAAATTCTGCATACGGTGAATACTGAAATAATCTCTCTTTTTGCTTCCCTGAGACCTTGCTAAAAAAAAAATCTACCTACGCTAAGCAAAATAAATAAATGAGTAAATAAAATTTAGGGACCAGCGAATGCCTTTGCAATGGCTGTGCCCAGGCTTTTGCGTGTGAAGTACTTACTGCCCTCCATGGGAGTGACAAGTGCAACAGCTGGGAATTTATTGCTGGGAGTCGGAACCAGAATCGGGATCATAGAATATTTTTCAGGGAGACTGGTTTTATACCATTAGGTTTGTAGTATATTTTCAGGTCTTTTTTTTTTAAGTATCTTTTTAAAAACTTGCCAAGCCTAGCACACTTATCACCTATAGAGTTTATCACTGTAATTTACTAGCAGTCCTAAGCGTAGCTTCCACAGGATGTGTTTTCTACGGATAGCTGTGTGCACGCTTGCCCTTGGGGAACCTTAAAGGGACCCCAGGACGGATCCATCTGCGGTCTCTGATTT
This sequence comes from Myocastor coypus, assembly GCA_004027025.1. Taxonomy (NCBI): domain Eukaryota; kingdom Metazoa; phylum Chordata; class Mammalia; order Rodentia; family Myocastoridae; genus Myocastor; species Myocastor coypus. The sequence continues at coordinate 42,227 of PVJA010005211.1, read as the reverse complement.
CTCTACTGTAGAGACTTTGTGTGACAGTCACATAGGATGGCTTTACCTAAGGGCACACCTCTCGGATTGCATCCGTGTCAGTAAGTAAAACAGCCATACTAACAACGAGCTTTAAAAATCCCATTATCTCCTAGTTCCAAGGACCTGAAATCTAAGCTCAAAGTGCCAACAGAGCCGTGTTCTACTTAAGGCTTCCGGAGAGGACGGCTCCTGGCTTCTTCCAGCCCCTGGTGTCTGCTTGTGGCCCCCTGGGCTCCTTGGCTGGCCCATGTGTTGGTGTAGGCTCTGCCTCCCTGGCAACCTCCTGGTCTTTTGTTTCTCTTCCTCTTCCTCCTGCTTTTCCTCTTCTCCCTTTCCTTCTCCTCTTCCTCTTCCTCCTCCTTGCTCTTCATCTATAAAGCCACCATTCATACTGGACTGACGACATGTACCAGCTACTTTTAGCATATCTTACCTTATAACATTTACAATAACATCAATTTTAATTAAGGTCTTATTAAAACGTATTAGGGGGTTAGGATTTTACCATGTCCTGTTGGGGGCAGGTATCAGTGAAGCCACAACAGAAGGGTTCCACGTTCTCATTTATTTTGGAAGACAACGTGGCCTCCTTCATAGAACTGAAGGACAAGGAGACACATGTGCTCCAGGAAAAACGTCCTGTGTCTTCGTTAACACTTTCACTGCCAGATTAAACTAACCTATGAGGACAAATTAATGAGGTAGACTTTAGGAAGTTTAGTATTTCCTTTCCTCCCTCTTCTCTGTCTCTCTTTCCCTTCTGTCCTCTGTGTTTTCTCTGTGTGGCTCTGGAGCCTTAATTCCTGAGCTCCCCCCCTGCTGGCCAAAGACTCTGCAATGGAGCTTCAACCAAGCCCATACATTGCTTAGCCATCTTCCTTTCAACAGGAGCTAAACTCCCCAAGGTGTGCTTTTGTCAGGAAAATAAGTGACTTCAAAATAAGCGAGATATGCACAAAGGGACGCCTGTTAATTTCTGAACCACTAGATGTGGTTCTGCAGAAACTTTCAGGTGCTGCTTCCTTCATTTATGTGTCAAACTCTTCATAGGAGAAACTCAGTTTGTCCCCAGAGAGGTAAAAAAATGTTTCTTCTGTTCATTCTGGAACAAAAGCCAGGTTTCATCAACACAGACAATTTATATTTAATTTTTGGTCATTGAGTTTCTAGAAAAACAACGTCATTTGGGCAGTAATTTACAGAGAAGGGAGGACATACTTTCAGGGTTCCCCAGAAATAATTTGCATGTGTCATGGTTTGTGTCTAGGTGTCCCCCCAAAGCCTCATGCAGTCATGGGGTGGCTTCTAGAGTCTGTAATTAATTCATGAGCCAATTCTGGGATTATGGGTGTGAGTGCTAGGTGCACCTATGACAGATAATCTGAATATAAATGTGAGGAGGGGAGAGAGGCCTGCTAGATGCTGTAGCCGTTCCCTTGGTTCTTTGCCGTTTGCCTCTACCATGAACTGCTGCCCTCTGCCATGTACCTCTCTGCCTTGGAGCCAGCTAAGTACAGGCTGAAACCTCCACTAACTGTGAGCTAATTAAACCTCTCCTTCCTTACTTTTGAGTGTCTGGTATTTTGTCCCAGCAAGAAGAGAAAAGTGACTGAGACAGCCTGCAACTGAGAGTGAGTTTCTGTAATCTTGCGTGTTAGTGGTCATCGGTCTACTTCCTTTATTCATCAAACACAGAGCACAGGAAATGTTAATGCAGGCAGCAAAGGAGCAAAGGTGTCTCAGAGGCAGGTGGTGTGCCCGAGGACTCACACATGACAGAAAGAGCATGTGGAGGAATAGCCATGACACCCTAAATTCCACATAAGAGGAGTCCCCAAAGTCCTGTACATCTTGGCCCCATGAACGAAATCGAGGAGGGCTGTCCTGACTCAGGAGCAAAAGGAGCAAAGTGAGTGTTCCAAGGCCCATGTGCGTTGTTCTCATACTGTACGTGGTTGGTGTGTAAGGGTGAGGCGTGCAAGAATAGTGAGAGACACCCACAGAGGAGAGGCCGAGCCATATTATAAATGTGTTCTCTGTGTGGTGCTAATGAACTTAGACTCTGTTGTTGTGCAATAATTCATCATTTTAAAAAATTATTTATTTATTTATTTATTTATTTTATTTATTTATGATACTGGCAATTGAACTCAGGACTTGGAGCTTACCAGGCAAGCACTTATTCTATTGAGCTATCTCCCTGGCCCAATTATCATTTGCGCCACCTATTTTATTAATTAATTAATTAATTAATTTATTTATTTATTTTTGGCTGGCTCAGTTTGCCCTGAGGGCAGGGATGGTGCAGCACATGGTCCCTATGCACTTACCTAAGCTTGCCTAAGGAGGTACTTTAGATCACTGAGCTATCTCGCCAACCCTATTTTTTTTTAACTTTAAATAAATCTGAGCTTGTTATATCAAATTTCAAGTATAAAAAAGTATCAATTTAAGATTAGCTTTAAATATCTATCTGTCTGTCTGTCTGTCTGTCTGTCTGTCTGTCTGTCTATCTATCTATCTATGTGGCAACACTAGAAATTGAACCCATGACCCTAGCATTGAATTTCAGTCCTTTCCTTATTTATTTATTTATTTATTTATTTTATTTCTGTATGTAGTAGAGGATGGGACTCATAGTGATCCTCTTGTTTTCAGCCTCCCAAGCACTGAGATTACAGGCATGTGCCACCATGCCCAGTCTCAGTCACCATCTCAGCGTGCCCTAGAGGCGGGGCCTGCACGTGCCATGATGCAGGGAGCTTTTTAAATCTTACGTATAGCCTTCAGCTTTCATAATCTTTCATAATTCAACATTACCTATCTATTTATTTCATTTTTTAATTTGATAGATTACAGAGATGACTGTTAAGTGTTTTTTTCTCTTTTACTCATTAAATTATTATTCTAAAGGAATTGTTTTAGAAAAAAATTGACATAGCTATGTTTTAATAAAGAAAATTAACTCATGCCAAAGATCCAGGGTTTTGAATAACCATCAAGGTAACATTCTCTGAACACCTTTAAATTTGTCCTACTTGCAGCTTGAGCAAGAGTTTTTTTTTTTTTTAGTACTCGAGATCGAATTTAGGACCTTGCACTTGCCAAGCCAGCACTTATGCTGCTGAGCTATATCCCTGCCCTACAGAACTGATTTTGTCTTAATGTATTTCAGCTTATCATATGAGTCACAGAAAACAAAATGTATAGTTCCTTGCATATGAAGAAGTGTTTTTAGCAACAGATAAAAAGAAAATATCTTACGTAGCTATGGAGAAAGAGCCGGCTTGAAGCCTTATATCTTTTTCTGAAGCATCCCTGGATTTAAACTTGTGGTCTAGACACGCTGGATGTGCACGACTTGGGGGCCCAGAGTGCTATAAACTGAATCATCAGGGGACACATAAGCTTTGTGGTCAGCATTTCAAAAGTTTCATGCAGTCTGTCTAAAGAACAGATCTTAGACTAAAATCACATCATGTTACACATTGGATCTTAGATTTATCCTTGAAACTTAAGACAATAATACCACTAAAATAGATTAAATGAGTATTTGTTTTTAAACTTGATTTATTTATGTTATGGCTGGCTCAGCATGCCCTGGGGTGGGGCTGGCACTGCATGTGGTGCTGGGGATCAAACTGCAGTTCCCGCAGTTGCCCAAGCTTGCCTAAGTAGGCACTTTAGACCAATGAGCTAGCTCACTGACCCCTAGATCCAATGAGTATAACACAAATAATTACACATAAGAATGTGGACATCAGTAATGGCTCTCAGCCATCATTTAAGATGCTTTAATTTTTTATGTTAAGAAACTCTACTTGGCTACACTTTTAAAAATTTAATTACTCTTATAATGTCTACTAAATCAGAGAGTTCAAAAACAGGAAGATCATCAGAGTCACTGTTCTTACTTTGTCTTAGAGGATGCGAACTACGGTTTTCAGTTCACCCTATGACAGAAAACCTAATAGCATTTATGTATGATAACATTTTTCATCCCCGAGGATAAAAAACAATAATTTCAGTGTCTGGGGATAAAAATAAATTTACCTAGTAGTCAACAAAGGTCGAGCTAGCTCTGAGATGCCTCTCTGGAAGAGGAGGACTTAACTCTGACCATTGTTCAAAGATAATTTCTAGGGAGAGATCAGACCATGATTCCCATAGAGGTAGATGATGAAATAAAGATGTAGTAAAGGTTTTGTTTTACTCTTATGAAGAATACAGAAAGACAGAACAAGCCCAGAGGGAAAGTAAAAGCAGCCGTCTACTAGAACAAGGGAACGTTGAGATGAGGTGCAACGAAGAAGGAGTAATGGATCCCAAAGGATGGGAGGGAAGACAGTCTGAGCATCTATGATAGAGGGCCTAATTTGCATATGTGCATAAATTTATCGAGCAGCCACAGCTCCCAATCAAGGACATGAAGGCTGGGGGATGGGCAGTGTGTAGCTTTCTAGGGAAACACAGTCTTCGTACCAAGGCACCCTGTCGAGTGCACTGACTCTGTTGAGTCCAGAATGAAATTGAAGCAGTCACTACAGATTTCAGAGGAACAAGACACCAAGATGAGAAGTTCATCACTGCTCCTCTCCACAGGCAAAGGGCAGGTGCTCAGGCCGCTACAGGACACAGACCTCGGGTTCTGTGTCCTTCAGGTTTTGCCATTGTCAGGCCCTTCCCGTCAAGCAAGTGAAGTATTATGAAGATGGAACCGGGTGTTCCGACTATCAGGGAGGATAGGATTCTATGGGAAATGAGATATCATAAAAAATGCCACAGCATGAAAGTCATAAATTACAAATGGAAAATTATTTCACAGATATTGAAACCACATATGTCACGAAATCTAGAAAACAGATATTTACGGAGGCTAGAGAGAAGAGCGAGGTTCTCTTGGTAAGTTATGAATCCTAGTTTTATAGTGGCTGTTTCTCTATATTTTTATGTGCATACCTTTTTAACCTTTTCTTCACATGACAACAATTTTATAGTATTAATTTCTAGAGAGGGAACTGAAAGACAAGTCAGTGTTCCTTTTACTCCAGTTAATTATTCCTACTAAGGGGCCATTTTGTCTGGATTTATGAATTCTCATCAGGATGAAAGAGCTGATTGATGGAGACGCAATTTGAGAAGCTGGTGCTTATTTTTTGCAATTAGGATGACACACATACATCTCACTAAACCTCAAATAAGTATATCCCAAATTCATCAATTTTTCTTTTCCCTGGCCAGTTCCAATGTCCGTTATTAGTGATTTTTTTTTCCACAGGGAGTGCACCGAAGTCCTGGATCCCTTCCTTACCGGGTGAGAGCTAGGCGAGTGGCAGCTAGGCAGCAGGTGTTAAGGTGAACGCTCACCTCAGCTGCAGCTCCAATTTAAAAACAATGCTAAGGCTTACATCTGTGTGGCCGTACTGCTGGCAAACCCAATGCATTCCTCACTTTGTCTTGTGGCTTTCCTGCTACATAGACAGTGGTAGACATTTACAAATATATGGGTGATGGCTGAATAGGGGCCTGATGCAGCAACCCGAAAGGGGGTCTCTTCATCTGAGAACCCTGCCGGATATGGCAGCACCTGGCTGTGACCTCAGCACCCTGAGAGGCTGAAGAAGGAGGATCCTAAGTGAGACTCTGTCTCAAAATGTGAAGGAAGCAAGGAAGGAAGGAAGGAGGAAGGAAGGAAGGATGAAAGACAGAAGGAAGAAAGAGAGAGAAAGCAAGCAAGAAAGCAAGAAACAAAGTGAAAAAGAAACAAAGAAAGAAAAGAAACATGGAAAATATTACTTGGAAAGCTTTTTAAAATTGGTATTCAATTTATTAACGTTATAAATGTAAAAATAAGGCTAACTTTTTCTTAGTTTTTAAGTGAGGCAATTCTATTTGTAAATCTAGCAGATATTAACAGTTGCATTGAAGAGATCTTTGACAAATATTGGATTCCTTCAACTCTTTTCAACAGCTTTTATAAATTTAATGCATTTATTTTATCTATGTATCCCAAGGGCATGAATTAATAAAAACAGCTTTCCTGAGTATTTACCAAGTCTTTTTCATTACTCATGTTTAGACTTATAAAATATGAGAAACTTTCCTTTTCTTAAAATGTTTCAAGTGCACGAAATAGGCATAAATCCATTATTCAGAGAAAAATATTAATTCTGTGTCTCCCTTAAAAGTTTTATGTCTAATCATCAAGTCTATGAAATGTATTTCTACTGAAGGCATCAGCCATCATCTCCATGAACTGGATTCGCTCATGACTGGAGGGCTTGTCCAGAGGCTGCCTGTATTCGTGGTGGCTACCTGGCTGGGACAGTGTCCTTCTCCTGTCTCAGTAATCCCAGGCTGTGCTCGGTTAGGCTGTTTTCCTAAATTCAAGTTGTACACATTCACCAACTCTGCAGTCTGTTTGCAGACTCTGTAATCCTTCCCCAAGTCAGTTATGCGAGGTAACGCTGTTTTCTCTCAACTCTTGAAGCCCAGCATCAGTGCTTACAATGTACTTTTCCATGGAGGGCTCAGGAATTGAACCTGCTGGAACAGACTAAGGACAGCCAGATCGACAGGAGAATAGCCATAACAATATTATTAAGATACATCAACAGCAGAGCCATACACAATACAAACGTAATGTCAAGGCCAGATGGCTGAGATTCAAATACACCTCTCAGGGGACAGTAGATAGGGGCTGTGGAGCAATTTCGGAGGATGACACTATTTTCAGAGACAAGGACCTGAGGAGCAGATAGCTCAGGGCTCCGTGGAGGCTCTCTGGTTTTCAGTGTCTTCCTCTGTAATATGTGTCTAATCTTCTTTGATTAATGAAATTTCAGGAGCAAGACCAAACCAGCTGCGCTTAGGTAGAAGAGGGATCTTCAAGGAGCCCTTTCTGGGCCTCTGAAGAGGCCCGGAGGCACCAGCGGGAAGAAGGTCAGAGAGCCCTTGAGGCTGCTTCTTTACTTTTGCACATCAGAGCACTACTTCAGGCTCTGTGTGCTCAGCCCCAACCACCTTGGATTTATGATTTTGATGGCATTTTAAAGACAGGTATAATTTCTGCCTAAGAACAAAGGCTTGTCTGTTTGATAAGATCATTTAGAACATATTTTCCAATTGATACAAACAGAGAGATGCTTATAAGGATATCCAGTGGAATAATGCATCTCTCACTTGGCCTTTGTCTGATTTGCATTTAAACTTATGAGGTCATTTTCCTGGCAGGAAGGTGTAGGTCCATTTCTGGAAGATAAAATCAAAGACAATCTCCTGCTGCTCATGAGCGTGCATCAGAGTAAAGACATTAGGAAAGGAAAGCGATCGCAGGAAAATCTGGTGGCAAGGTAGAGAGACATGACGAATGGGGGCGCTTAGCTGGACGTGGTGCGAGCTGCGAACACAAATGGCAAAAGTAGTTTTTGAATGAGGAGTCCAGGAAAAAAAAATACTAGATGATGGGTCAGAAATACCCTTATCGATGATACCAGAGGATGTCTACTGATGACAGAAGACCTAAGATGATTTTGAAATAAAACAGTGCGTGTCAGGTTTTATGTTCTAGATGTTTATACACTTGTACAGTTTAATGCAGAAGTCAGAGAGAGTTATTGAATGAACAAATGTGATGTCTTGATCATTAGTATGCCATATCGTATTATAGAATCAAAACCCAGAAAGGGGGGAGCATGAAAGAGAAATAAAAGTTGCTTAACATTTCATCTTCTTCTATAAAAGTGAGGCTGGCAAATTTTTGATAGAAGCATGAAAAATAAATTTATTCATTACATTATAAAATTAATCACTCGAGGGGTAAAAATAGTCTAGCATGGGGGAGGAAAAGCCCATTTTTTTCTCCACTACACTTTTGTGTTCAGTCAGCAGGGCATGCAAGTTAAATTCACAAAAGACAGATTAACAGGAGGAAGAAACCAATAATGTATTTGTGTATGCATGACCTTACACACGGGCAACCCAGTGATAAATGACTGAAAGGGGTGATTAGAATTTCAGACTTATAGACCACCTTCACAGGTAAGCAGATGGTAGGAAAAAGGCTGTCTGGAGCAAGCAAATAACTGTGGAAGAACAGAGTTTTTCAGGAGAACAAATAGAAGATAAGCAGGTTTGTATTTCTTTTTTTACAGGTACAAGTGTGTCTGTATCTGTTTTGGGCTATGAAAACTCCCCTGGAGAAGGGATTTGGGGGAGATGCAATTCAGATTCTTCCTGAAGGGTCCAGCTCTTCTGTAAGGAGGATTTTGCAGGCACCCTTGTTTCCTAGAAATTGCTGTTTTTATCCAGCAATAAAGCTCCTAGGATTTGTTGAGTCTCAAATGTCCTAGATTAAAAAAAAAACATCTTTATCCTACTTGTAGGACTCAGAGTGGGACCCCGTAATAGCGCCACCAGCCCGACTTCCCAGGCATAACATCAGAACAGGCTGTAGCTAAAGTAGAGCCAAGTTTACCCTTTTGTGCAGTATGGAAGGCAGAGTCTCAGCATCCCAAGAGGGGAAAGGCAAGGTGGGACACCTTGAGAGTGACATCGTTAGCATGGGAACTCTGGCTATCTGCGGCCTGATGTAAGGTGGATTTTTCCATGTAGATGTCTACATGGGATTCAGAAACATTTGGGCTATGATAACTGACTATTAATAGATGGGAAGAGAAAGATTTGGGGGTTAATTTTCAAAGAATAAACCATAATGTTCTGAATCCATTTGAGAAATCTGATGTTTAATACGGAGTAAGGCTATTGTCTCTTCTGAAGAGAGCAGGTGAACTGCCTGCTGGTTAAACAGACCTTCTAGAAGTTCCTGAGATAAACACAAGCTGCCTGTAACTTCACTTTTCCCAAGCAAGAATTTCTTTCCCAGAAATATGAGAAAAAAAAAAAAAAAAAAAAAAAAAAAAAAAAAAAAAAAAAAAAAAAAAAAAAAAAAAA
>PVJA010005211.1:13309-33154 GCA_004027025.1 Myocastor coypus | reverse complement strand
TGAAAAGCCAACAGTTTAGAATAATATCTAAAAATTTAAAGAATGGGAAAGGTATCACCAAAATATTGAGGAAAATTTATATTCATTTTAAAGATTGAAATTCATAGTAAATATTCTCAATGTAAAGGAAGTTCTTGGTATTTTGATGAAAACCAGCCGGTTAAAAATACAGGCATAGAGGGGCAGTGGTTATAGCTCAGCGGCGCAAGTGCCTGCCTAGCAAGTGCGAGGTCCCATGTTTGATCTATGGGATTGCTAACACAACAACAATTACAACAAACAACAACAACAAAATATAGGCAGATAAAAGGGAATTAAAGGATGCAAAACCAAATGCTTCGGGCATGGGTATGAGAAGAGAAACAAAGCATGAGTAACTGCTTTTGTTCTTGCTCAGAGACACCAGCTACTGTGTAAAGGAAGTGGGGAGGGCTGTGGACGAGGCCGTGCTCTTCAGGCTCTGATCCCAGCGTCTCAGAGCCCTGTGCTCTGACACACCGCAGGGCATCGGAAGGACCTCAGAAGCAAGGCTTCCCGGACCCAGCACTTTTCCTTTATGTGAGCTGTGGAACCAAGAAACCCTTTACCCCAAAGCCAGCCACAAACCTGGAGTGGAAACCTTCTTCTTCTCCACTGAAAACCCTCATTCCAAAGGGCCTCTCCTGATCCCCAGACCAAGAGACTTGGGCGAATCTAAGTAGACGGCTTTTCTGGGTTCTCCCCTACCCCCTGCAGTCCACCAGCACTCAGTCCACCCCTTTGTCTCCTCAGGTCTCGGTGTGGCTGGGCCCAAGAGTGACAATCGGCTTCACATGAGGTAAGCATTAGTTAAAGAGGCTTGCTACGCTCTTCTCTTATTAATCTGCCTTTTGTTATGGGACTGTGAGCCATGACATTTATTGTGGATGAGGAAAGATGCTGTATTTTTCAGACTTGTAAGTTTTTAAAGAAATATCCCCAAAAATATAGGACACAAAGGAATGCATGCCCGTGGCCTGCACAGATGTTGTCAGGCGATGGCTTGCCAGGTCAAATGCAAGGAAAGAAGCCAAAAGAAGCATTGTTTATTGACTTGGTAGGAGTTGTGTGGTCCAAGGAGAGGCAAGCAGATGCAAGAATTCAAGATTGCTGGCAAGGGCTGGGGCAGTAGCTCAGTGGTGTGAGCGTCTGCCTGGCAAGAGCAAGGTCTTGTGTTCAATCCCTGGTGTCAAAAAGAAGATAGACCTCAGACATTCATAGATCTCAAATGTAGAGGGAAAAGGAGTACCTTCCTCACTGCTTGCAAGTTTCACTGATGAAACTCCAGGGACAAGACAGGTGAATAACAGAAGATCCTGATGAGCTTATCAATTACGAGTTGTGTTCAACATGGGGACCTTCAGGGTTGAAGACACAGAGGCAGCGGAAGCAAGGTATGTTTTCATGTTAGATCCGACCATGAGAGGATGGATGTGGCAGTAGGATTCCACCAGAAGGTTGTGCTATACTAGGGGTAACCTGGGGCACTGAGCAGGGCCTGTCTCTTTAGGATCTCCTTGGGCTCTCTGTGTATCATAGAAGACAGGAAGATCTCCCTTCTCTCTCTAAGGTTTCAGTCTATGGAATGAACTGACGCTAGGCAGATTAACAGGATAATAATAATAATAAATACACATATATATCAATATATATCAGTATATATGAGGGTGCATATATATATATATATATATATATATATATATATATATATATGAGAGAAACCACAGGAAGGGAGCAGAGTGAGGACGTGTCCACTGAGGCTGATGACAGCCCAGGTGACAGCCATAGGCTGTTGCCTGGCAGCAGACCCTGGCCCACAGCAACTTGTCCTAGACAGCGATGCTCTCCTGCTGCCAATTTCCTCTAGAGATGCCCATCACTCTTATCAAGCATGGCTCTCCAGAGCTCCAGGTGCCTGCAGTTATTTCCAGATAACCAACTCAAAATATGCCGAGGAAGTGCATTTTGGGAGGCGTGTGGTGGTCTTCTAGGATCCAGGAGACGCAGAAGGTCATGTGTAATTCCAAGTCCTAGCCTCTAGGCCCTGTCTGTGTACATGGCTCGAGTTCATCCATTCCTCTGCTCGCTCTGTGGCCATGGGCATCGTCTTAGGCACGGGTGGGGAGGTCGAGGGTGTCTGCCCACTCTCGGTGTGAAGAGGTAAATGCAAAGGCCGACTCATGGTAATGTACCGCTGCTAGGGAAGACCGCTTCAATTTGTGGTAAATGTTTTGAATCAAATAGAGTTTTGGGAGCACAAATGACTTGGTTAGAGATACGAAAGCAAAGGGAAAATTATGATGGCAGTATTGTCGGGGGAGCCCCTGAAAATGGTGTTAGGAAGCTGCTCAGGAAGCAGGCAGCTCACACGTCTCCTACTACGGCTGAGAACTGTGGGCCCGGTCACCCAGGCACTGGACCTGCGCTCATGCAGAGGAGCATAAGGAAGACCACAACGCTGTGCCCGGGGACTCAAGGTGCCAGACAGACAGGTTTCATAGATTCTTCTTTCTTTCTTTCTTTCTTTCTTTCTTTCTTTCTTTCTTTCTTTCTTTCTTTCTTTCTTTCTTTCTTTCTTTCTTCCTTCCTTCCTTCCTTCTTTTCTTTTCTTTCTTTGATGAGCAGAACATATTTACTGAGGGAAAGAAAGTTTCTGTCCAAGAGAGGGACAGGAGGTGGGTCTGGAGTGGGCGTCTCCTGAGAAGCTGTCTCTTACAGGGACTTTTATAGAAGAAAACCACATGGTGATGCAGGTCTAAGGTTGTGGAGAAGACATGGGAACTCGCTTAGGTGGCTATGAGGTGGGACAAAACTGTGATCAACCAATGAGATGACACGCACCATTGCTCAGATAAAATAGATTAAAATCAGGATCCAATGGGAAGGCAAGTTACATAGCAAATGGGCAAGAATACCACCTATTGGGTTTGGGCTCCTGACTCTTTCCAGGCTAAATGCTTATTTAGCCTATCAGTCGCTGGTGTGCATTCTTAGGGAAGTATGTGGCTATATCTGTTTCTTCTTTTGTCTTGAGGTCTGGCCCAGAGCTGGAAGTTTCTGTCTCTTGGAAAGCTGTATAGTCACCTTCTCTTCCATCTTGTCTCCTTGAGGGCCTCACCCTATCTGACTGCCTGTGACATTTCCATCTAATTCAGCTGCCTACAACAATGTTCCATAGATTCTTGATTACATTTTTTTCCCCCTCAATGCATGCATACATTCCTTGTCTTCTATCAGGTCCTGCAGTCCTCAGAGACTTTGGATCCTTTCCTCACTTCCATTAGATTCGTCTTCAAGCAGTTTTAATTACCATGGGATGATTTCAGAGCTTTTTCCTCATCTGAGCTCCCACATTCCCCGCCTTCTCTGGCACAGTGACTCGGAGCCACGTGTGCACCTCCGTGGTTGTAATTCCTAGGATCCAAACTAAAGTCATTCCCCCTCTACTGTTCTGAGAAACGGACTGATAGTAGCAGGTGCTCATCCAGATTCAAAGGCCAAGGAAGGCTTCTCAAATGAGGTGACACGGGGGAGGCTGAAATCGGAAGGACTCAATCTGTGAAAACTTCAAGCAAACATATGTGAGGGAAGAGGGCATCAAACTCTCTGAGGCTTGGGGGGGGGAGGATGAGGCTTGCACACTTCAGGAATAAATGTGAAGAAGGCTTTTATGAAGGTGGACACGGGAGGAGCAAGGAAACCACTGTATAGCAGACGGGAGGACAGTAGATGGGTAAAGCCAGGCACATCACACTGCCTAGGCCACAGAAAGGAGCGGATTTTTTTATTATTATTTCCTTAAAACAAGTTATTTGGAGACAGGGTTTCATGAAGTCATTTAATTTCTCAGACTGACTTCAAACTCATGACCCTCCTGCCTCAATGTCCCAGAGTGCCAGGATTATGTGTACTGCTATGATTGGCTGTTTTATTTCTTTTACTTTTTATTTTTAAATTTTTTTTCGCTTTTGATCATTTTTAATAAGAAACAATGAGATGATTTCAAAACACGTTAGTAGGACAGCCACTATAATGGATATAGTGCATATTGTTGTCTCCATAGTAGTTGTTGAGAGTACAAGATGCAGCCATGATAACTTCTCTAAATACCATTGGTACAAATATTTCTTCTCAGTGAGCTAACAGAAAGTGGTTGTGTAAATAGTCCAATATTCCATAATAGTAGTGGGTTATCAGCAGAACAGGCAATGTTGGAAGATGCTGACTTGGGCTTTGTACAGTTCACTATATGAATATGGCTTTACTTTTTATACTTTGTGGTTAAGCTTTTGTGCTAAATGGCTAAGACCAAGATAAACCAAGACCCATATAACAAAAAAATATAACTTTTGTATCTGACAAGGTCAGTCAGATCCCCTCAGTATTAACCCTGGAACCATGTACAGTGCTTTGTAGATCTTTTGTCAGTGGCAGCCATCTGGATGAATCATGGCCATTGCTTAACCAATTTGCTCTCTGTGAAAGCCTGAGAGAATGTTTTATCTCTAGGTGACTGTCCTATGGCAACTATACATCATCAATCCCTTTACTCTGTGGCCCCATGATGTCCTTGAGCAGAAAATTTGAGATGCCACTGAGTTATAGGATGTTATAGTATTGGTTCTCTTATGTCCTGAGTCCTCACTAACCTTAATGGGCTAGGGCCAAAATATTGGCTATCATGGTAGCCCTTCTTTTTATCTAATTTTTGGGTCTGTGAACCTATGTTCTTAAGCCTCTAGAAGAGAAGCTTAGTGATACTATTACTATCTAACATAGGTACTTGAGTTTAACATCACTGTCTTTCTGAATATTAAATTCCTTAGACTTAATATGAAACTAGCACTTTCCATCGATCATTGATATTCTAATAAATCCCTGTAGAATGTGATTAAAAAGCTGTTACACTTTTTTTTTTTTTTGCACAGAAATTTAGAAATCTAAGCATATACAAAATGGTAGCAGAAAGGTGTGGATTTTATTCTATGTGCAAATGGAAAATAACCTTGTTGAAGCCACTTCAAATAGAAGATCAAATATTAACCTTCACTCAGATAAAATACTGAAGTGATGCCCTGAATATTCTTGCTTCTGTCATTCCTAGTTACATGTTTGCAGTTATTTAAATAGATGGATGTCAGAATTAAAGTCTGAAGATTGCAAGGGAAATCAAAGAAATATTTAAACTTTATTAGTTTGGTTTAGAATCTCCCTCCAGAGCTTCTGGATAACAGACTTTTTTATTGCACTATTGCCTTGGAAAGTCTTTTGAGCATTTGATTTCATTTATAAAAAGCCCAGGAGCACCTATATTCTAAGAAGTCTGATACTGAGTGTCAATGCTTGTCAATGATTTCAGATATGTTTTTGGAAGATATTATTACAGTGACAAACTTCATATTTAAAACACAACAATTTATGATCTATTGCTTATAATACAATGAAGTAAAACTAATTTACATGTCTCGATGGATCAAGAAAGGTAATACATATTATTGTCACGCAAAGGTCTATGATTTGGAAGCTTAACACATTAGATCTATGCGTATCAACCTGTTCAGGTCTCCACGCAGAGTGGAGGAGGTCAAGGAAGGTTGTAGTCGAGGAGATCTAGAAATTTGCGATTGAAAAGTGTAATTAGCCATATAGGCACTTTTATCACTGGATCACATTGGAAAGCTGTGGATGAAGTCACCATCATTGCTTCTACTATGGAAAGAGGGAAACAGACTGGGGTTGGGTTAGAGGACTTTTCCACTTTATTGGTAACATTCGATTGATGATAGAAGGGACCTGAAGGGGCAGAGTGCAGCTCAGGGACAGAAAGTTTGCTTAGTGTGTAGCAGGCCTGACTCTTCTTACCCAGGTTCTACAACTATGATATACTTGTTTGCCTTTTCTGCCTTTCCCAAGATGAATAATGTCTCATAATGGCATGCCATAAACACAGAGTGAAAGTTGTGGTTTTGAAGGATTCTCTGTGGCAACATATGGTCTGTACCTCTTTAAGGAGACTACAAGGATCTCTGCTGTATATATTAAAGAATTCCTGTACATTGTCTAGCATTAAACAAACAACAATTAAAACCCAAATGGAATCTATTTTGCTGCTATGAAGATAACTAAAGTAAAAAATAACTGATGATAGTAAACATTAGTAGGGCTGTACAGTAACTACGGCTCTTGTAATTGATGACCGCTTGGAAAAATTGCCAAGTTTCATGAAAGCTAAAATACCTTATAACCCAGAAATTCCTTTCCTAGGCATCTATCTGTCCAAAAGTAATGAATAAACCCCACGCAAAGACTTGAGCAAAACTTCTCATAACACTATGGTTCTTGATAGCTACGCACTGCACATACGCAGATTTCATTAACAGGAGAGGAAATGCACAATTGTGTTGTGTGCACACAATGGAACTACTGCCATCTGGATCCTACATGTCTTCTTCAGATGACATGTGTGTTAGTGTCTTGGTTGCAAGCATTTAATTCTTTGGAAGTGGGAGAAACTGGAAGAGGTAGAGGTTATTAGGAGAGGTAAGGGCTATTTGGAGGTCTTTAGGGCCTTAGATCTTCCAGTTGTTAAGGCTTTTAAAAAGAGATTTTGGATTTCTCATCTCTCTAGTTGTGTCTTTGCTTCCTGGGCAACGAGCCCATATTTTCCTCTGCCATGCACTTCCCCGAAGGAGGCCTTCCTCAGCCTGAAGCCGCGGGGCTAATAGACCATGGGCTGGATCTTCCAAAGCTATGAGCCAAAATAAAGCTTTCCTCATAACTTTTTAAATTTAATTTTATTACTTTTGATAAGAGATAAAACAATGAGATGGTTTTAAAACACGTTGGTAGGACAGCCACAATAATTAATACAATGCATATTGTTGTCTCCATAGTAGTTGTTCAGCCTATAAGATGCAGACATGATAACTTTTCTAAACACTATTGGTACAAATATTTCTTCTCACTGAACTAAGAGAAAGTGGTTGTATGTATAGTGCAACATTCCATAGGAATGGGTTATCAGCAGAATTGTCAATGTTGGAAGCTGTTGACTTGAGCCTTTTACAGCTCAGCATACTAATCTGGCTTTACCTTTTTTGTCTCATGGTTAAACTTTTCTGTTGGATGGTTAAGGCCAAGTCCAAGCAAGATCTATATAATAAAACATGTAGCTCTTATATCTGACAAGGTCAGTCAGATCCCCTCAGGATTTACCTTGAAACCATGAATAGCATTTTGCAGAACTTTTGTCAGTGTCAGCTTTCTGGATGAGTCATGGCCATTGCTTGACCGGTTAGCTCTCTGTGAAAGCCTCAGAGAATGTTTCTCTTTAGGTGACTCTCCTTAGGCACACTATATACATCATCGATCCCTCTCCTCTCTGGCCCTGTGATCTCCTTGAACAGAAAAATTCAAACACCACTGAGTTATAGGATGTTACAACATAGGTTCCCTTATGTCCAGAGTCCTCACTGACCTTGAAGGACTAGAGTCAAAATATTGGCTATCCTTGTAGCCCTTCTTTTTGTCTAATTTTTGTTCTGCAAACTTGTTTTTAACTCTCCAGAAGAGAAGCTTAGTGGTACTATTACTCTATAATACAGGTCCTTGAGCTTAACATCATTGTCTCCCTGAATATCAAATGCCTTAGACTTAACATGGAACTGGTATTTTCCATCAGTCGCTGATATTCTAATAAATGTCTCAAGTAATTTGTTTATAGTAATGGAAAGCTGAGCTGTATAGGAATAGTGTACAACCATGACTAGGAATTAGACATTAAAGTTCACAATAACATGGTTGTTAAAAAAAAATGCCGGGGAAAAGCAAACAGACAAAAAAATGAGTTGGGGATATAGTTCAGGGGTACAGCACTTGCCTGGCAAGGGCAAGGTCCTGGCTTTGCTTCCTGGTACCAAAAACAAAAAGAACAAAACAAACAAACAAACAAACAAACACAGTAAAATGGAAAAGAAAGAATAACATGCTTGTACTGAGGATTAAAATTACATCCTCAAATATAATATTCAAGAAACACTCTATCACTAAGTTATAATCCTAGGCTCCAAAGAGTAGCCTCCATTTGATTTTATGTATGCTGAGTTTCATTTACAGTCATTTCAGTTCTAGGAAGCTGCAGAGTAGGTCCTCAGCACAGCAGCAACTACAACAGCGGTTCTTCTTGGGATGAGAGGGAGATGGTGAGGAGGAGCATGAGGAAACTAGCCAGCAGAAAGGCTCCGGTCACTGGCCAAGGTGTTGCCTACGTGTGCGTACGTACGTCAGAGCCTCCACATGTAACTCCTCTGTATTCCATTCTGTCTACGAATCAGAAAAAAGTGGCCTGTGGACAAAAAGGGAAATGGAAATATCTAAGGAATATCTGAGAAATAAAACTGAACTATGATTTCTGGCAGATTTAACTGTGGTGGCTGAAGGGAGGGCGGGGATGTGAAGGGCCTCCTAAGCTTGCCGGATCTACAAATGGACTGAGGATGGTGGTGTTCGATGATGTAGAAGACACAGAAACTGCGGGCTGCCTCTGCAGACACCCGCCTTGGTAGCCTTTATTTTTTCATTTTACTTGGCGAGCACAGCAGAGGCTCATTTTCCTGTCTTCCCTTATAACCGTAGAGCTATGAGGCACGGAAAGGGCTTGTACTGAAGGATTTCTAGAGACACATTTTTCCAGCTGAAGGGAGAAAGGTGAGCACCAAAACGAGCAAGATGAATCCCTGGTGCTGATAAGCCATCCAGAAAAATAAAGAGAAATCACGAAAATGGTGAAGTAGTGAAAACACAGAAAAAAAAAGAGAAAAGGGGAAACAGAATAATGGAACGAGCAGAAAAATTAATAGTAAGGTGATAAAGTTGAGCGCATCAAGAACCGTATTGTAGTATCATGGGCTAAGCAGAACAATTAAAGATAAGAGATTAAACAGAATAAAACAACCATAGTCTGTTAGGTAGCATAACTCAAGTTTCGTAGGCTACCTACGAAAAACTCAAATCATTTTCAATCAAAAGACACTGGTAGATTAAGATAATGTCCATCAAGGATGTACCAGGGTAGTTCTATTCAAAACAAAATCAAGATGACTTTACTCAGATTCAACTGAGTAGATTTTGGAGCAAATATTAGCAGGGATAGGAAGAAAGGGGTCATTTCACGAAGAAGAGCTAAACTCCTACGTGTTTACTCACCCAGTAAAAGCATTTCCAGCTATGTGAAACAAAGATAACCAAGAGGAGTCAGACAGCTGCAGTCGCCAACTGAAATGCCTTCTTTCAATAATAGAGCAGTGATCTGAAAAATCAGCAATCTGACCTGATATTTATAGAAATCTGCTCCCAGTGACAGCAGAAAGGACATTCCACTCAAGCCCACAGAGAACATTTTCCAACACAAATAATATTCTAGGCTACAGAATAAGACTTCATGTGTATAAAAGGGACTCAAGTATGCAACGTATTTTCATTAAAAACAGTGGTAGTCAGTGAGAAATTAGTAACACTAAGACACCAGGATGACACTGAAGCTAAACAGCACACATCGGTGTAGAGAAAAAAAAAATCAAAATGTGAAAATGAAAGTCCAATATATTCAAATTTGGTTGGTAGAACTAATGCAGCAAGTAGAAGGAAACTTATTGCAGCCGATGGCAATATCAGAGCAAAAATGTCTACTACAAGTTTAGCGTCCACAGTAAGAAACTACAAAAGAAAAGAGAGGTGGGGAGAAAAGAAAGAGAGAGAAGGAGGAGAAAAAGGGAGAGGAGAGGGGAAAGACAGGGAAAGAGGGAGAGAGAGAAAGAAAGAAGAAAATGGGAAAGTAAACAGCTGGATAAATCAATAAACTGGAAAGCTAGTTTTCTGAGACAGTAAATAAAATTGATAAAACTCCTCCCGGATTGCTATCAAGGAAAGCAAGAAGAATTAAGCGGCCAATAACAGGAATTAGAGAGGTGACACCACTACAGATGCTACGGATATGAGAAGATAAGAAAGCATCGGAAGCCAGTTTTTACTGAACTGATGGACTGGATAGTGCAGAGAGGATGAGTGAGCATGTTCCTTGTAAAACACAAGCTACCCTGAGCCCCGGTCCTTGCACCTGCAGGCAAATGCAGATCGGACCCAACGTTGGACTGTGGAGGCTCACAGCAGCTCGCTTTGCAGTATCCCAAGCTGGGAACGCCTCCATCAGGATGTAAAAAGATGAGAAATTTATAGTCTATCCACATGATGGAGTACTACTTCACCCTAGGAAAAGATGACCTGTTAATCTATTCAACAACACTGATGCATCTAGAACTAATTGTGTCGACTATACAGGCCATGCCAAACAGAAGACACTTATTGGATTGAATTTGTATAAGAACAAAGAAAATGCATCAGTCATTTGCAGTGGCTGCATTCTTTGTACTTGGGGATGAGAGGACAGAGTAAAGGAGACTGAGAGTGCCGCAGATTGCCATGTGTGTTACCTTGCCTCTCACAGCAATTTCACAGGTTTACTTACAATAAAACTTTACAATTCCTATAAGTGCAGATGGGAGTACATCAGACATATCTCAGTAAACTGTTTTTTTAAAAGTATAATTGATGATTGATATGCAAACTTATGCTGATAGGATTTTTTCATTAATGTGTGCAATGTTAAAATTCATGACATCCTAGAATTCCAAAAAAAAAAAAGCAATAAATGACTTTGATCTGTGAACCTGTGGAGTGAGCTTTAGGCTGTGTTTTGTGAAACAAGCACCAGTATTATAGGAACTGTAGCCAAAGGAGATGATGGCGGAAGAAGTAAACTTGGCTATAGACATGCTGTGATTAGGGAATTGTGGTAGGGGTCACTGGTTGCCCCAGTAGCTTCCTCCAGGGTCACTGCATCCTTTCGGCTTCTTTGACCCATTCTCCACACAGCAGCCTTTCTTCTTTGTGATAACCTCCATCCACTCCCTCCGTGAGGAAAGCCCATGTTCCCTGTCTCTCTGTCAAGTCCAGGCCAGGTGACTAGGTGGAACTGACCCACATGCAAACGACAGTCATCATTTTGAGCAAGGACACCTTGAAATGTAAGCGTGCCTATCACACTGCCTTGAGAATGAGGCTGCTATTTTCCCTGCTTATACATGAACCCAGAAACTATATTTGCAAAACAAAGGCATTTCAGATACAGTCCCTCGGTGTCTTGGAAGCGACACTGTAACAGTGATTCCTTGGGTGGCCGTGGGGCCGGTAGCTGGTCCTCACACTGAAGCAAGCCATTTTTTATGCTATGCATGAGTCCTTTAGTCTGTTTCAGGCCCCTCCTCTGTGAAATGGGGATGCTACTCTGAGACTTGGGACTCCCTAAGAATTAATTAACCCTGGCAGAGCCCTTCCAACTTAACCCCTTGCTCTGTTGGCACATTTTATCCGGGGATTTCAGCCGCCTCAACGAGAAGGGCTCGTGTTCCATTTTTCTCTGCTTTCCAGATCAGGTTATGAAGCAGGAAGAAATTAATGGCTCACTTTGTGATCCAGGACCTGCCCTGAGGGGTGTCAGCTTCTAATCTTCTCGCTGTAACTACTGGGTGCAGGCCTATTTTGTAAAAGGTCATGAGCCTTTTGTGTCTGGATGGGTCTCCCTGGTCTCAGTCTTGGGCACTCCAGGGATTTTGGGGTCCTACCTTAGGGTGGCTTCTGAGAAGAGGTCTCTTCCAACAGAAAGAAACAGACACCAAAGAGCTCCTTGTTCGTATGGCTCTTTCCTCTGTTCCATTCATTTCACCAGGGGCTGAAGCTTGCTTTGTGTACTTAGGTATAAAATGTAAGGTGTATGTGGGGCTGGGGGGTCTGCCAAGATAGCTCAACGGTCTGAAGCACCTGCTTAGGCAAAGCATAGGGTCCACAGTTCAATGCTAGGCAGGATATGTGGTGCCAGCCCCATCCCCAGGGTGGGCTGAGCAGGCCACCACCAAACAAACAAACAAAACCCAAAACCTTAAGGTGGTTTTAAGGTAGAAAGGAACAGCCATTCCACTCATTAAGACTTGCACTTAGAACTGGTTTGAAAGAAAAAAAAAAAAAAAAAACAGGGGAGAAAATTAAAATCTCTACCACTGCCAACAAATACCTCTGCTAATAGTTTAGAGTAGCTACGTAGAACTGTTGTTGTGCTGTAGAAGAAGCATGTTATCACCAAACAAGAACGTAGGAATTGTGACACACTCCTATAATCCCAGCCACTTAGGTGGCCGAGGCAGGAAGATTGCAAATCTGAGCAGCTGTGTAAGACCCAGACTGAAAAATAAAAGAAAAAGGGCTGGGGAGTGGCTCCAGGGTGGCTACTTGCCTGGTGTGTATGAGGCCCCGAGTTTAGTGCTTACTCCAAAAATGAAAGGAAAAGAGTGAAAACGGCCCTTGCTATGCAGCTGGGCAGATGCCACACACTGGCCAGCACAGAAGCCGCTCTAATCCTAGCTGCCCTCGCTGGCCAAGCCCTCTCCCTTCCTGCTCGCCTGTGTCCAGCCCCCTGGCCTTCTTTCCACCTTCACCGCACCTTGCCCTCCTGCAGGATGCCTAGCTAATACTACCTTACTCCCCCTGCTGCCCTCTCCCTATTCAGGCCTAGAAAACAGCCTCTCCTTCCTGCTATTCCGCTCCTCAGTTTCCACATCTGCTGCTTCACAGAGGCCCAGGCCTATTTTCTTGTTCTACCCTCGCATTGCCTTGTGTAACTTTTCTTTGCACACGGCGGCGTCTTGCTTGTGTGTTTCCTCGTGTTTCTCCTGTGCAGTGAGGGCCTGCTTTGCCAAGACCAAGTGTCCGGTCTCTATCCAGCCACTGCATCGGCTCCCTACCGCTCAGCATGCTTGGGTCAAAGGGTAGCTCGACTCATGTTTGCCAAATGAGGAAGCAGGAGATAACTGTTCCATCCATCCGACTGGCCGTGCACAGACTTGTTCTAACATACAAATGGGCCTCCTCTGGTCTTCATCTCAGCAGAAGTGTTAAAGGACTAGGGGTGGGAAGCTAGGAAATATTCTAAAGCAAGCTCGTAGCCCATCTGGGCAGCACTGCCCCCAAACAACTTTGATCACGTCCCTCTGGCCTAAGCAAGAAGTAAGCTTAAAAAGATTCAAGAAGGGCTGTTTCTTGGCAGAGAGCCACCTGAAAGGGCCAAAGGAGCTCAGCATCTTCCCTGGCTCTGGATTTCTGGGTGTCATGGGAGGTACAGGTTTCCAGGCTCAGAACAGAACTGCAGGTGGGCTGTCCGGGCAGGTGCCCCTCGAATGAGCTCTCCAAAGTTGTCCAAGGAGGATCCAGCGTTCCCACACCTGCTGCCGGTAGCGCATTGGCTGCCAGGCAAGACGTAAGCAACGTGTGATTATCACAGGCAGCACTGCACGGTACACGTTCTTAGAACTAAATATTTAGCATTGGGATAGACTTTGACAATTGGGATGATTGATGACCAAGGCCAACCAATTTCATCTTTCAGTAACTGCTGCTATGCAGCAGTTTTGTCATTTGAGGTAAATTCCCCTTCTCTGCAACAGTTGTCCTTTTTTCTAAAATTCTTTTGGGTATGGACATTTTTTTTTAAAGTGGGTATTTATATGATCTCGCCATTGTTATTCCAGTCCATTTTAAGTTTTTCTCCCTTTCCCCTCCCCCCCCCCCGCTCTTCCCATTCCTTTCCCTTTCTTTCTTGTAATGTATTTGTCGTAGGGTCTCACTAAGCAGGTCGCACTGGTAGTGATCCTCCTCTTTTGAGCCTCCCCAGCGCTCAGATTACAGGCCTCTGCCACCGTGCCCGGACTCGGTTGCCGGCTGGGGGTGGGTGTGGGGCTGGCACCGCGTGCGGAACAAGGGATCGAACCACAGTCCCGGCACTAAGCAGCTTCTCAGTCCGCTGAGCTATCTCGTTGACCCTTTCATTCTTTTTTATTCAGCTTCGAAAATGTAAATCAGATGCCCATTTATGATTGCTGACTTTCTACAAAAAATGCAGTATCCTTGCCCTGGCCCCTGAGGATGGGGGCTGCGCTGTTTCTCTCGACCTCCTCTGGGACTCGTTTTGCCCCTTTTCTTCCGGCCCTGGCCCTGAGTCACATGTCTGCCTGCGGCTTCTGAACCTGGCAGCTCTTCCCCGCCCTCTGAAGCTCTCCCCTCTCCCTGGAACGTGCTTCCGTGACGCTTCCGGTAGCTCCTCATCTTTCCTGCTTTAGCGGAAAAGGTCACCTCTTCAGAGAAGACTTCGCTTTCTCTCTTTTACCTAAGTACGGCTCCTCATGGTGTCCACCACAGTCCGCCGCTAAGCGATGCAACAAATTGTGGCTATGGCAGTTGTTTAAATTGTTCATTTATTTTTCATTTTATTATTGTTTTTGGTCTCTTATTTTCTGTGTTTTCTTTTTCTTTTCTAATTATATTTTGAAGCATAAAAAAGACGCAAAAACAAATATAAAAAAAGTGAGAAACAGAACAGCATACATATGTTATAGATATTCAAAACAGGAATAGCTAATTAACAGTGGTTGTTATATATTATCTATTTTTATGATCAAATCTCTTGCTCAGATTAACAGACATAGCTATGCCAGATTGGATAAATAATTAGCTATCGATGCTTGTGTTCAAGAAATCTTAAATTTTTTTCTCGTCTTTTTCAAAATATTATTTTAAGGAGAGTCGAATAGTTAAGACATTAGAGTGAGTTCAAGACCAGCCTGGGCTACAAAAAGTGAGCTCAAGGCCAGCCTGAGCTGCATAGAGAGATCCTATCTCAAAAAGAAAAGAAAAGAAAAAAAAGACATTAGAGCCAGTGCACATTTAGAAGGCCAAGATGAGAAGTATTCGAATGTGGGTTTTGTTTTCCACATCACCGTCCTAGATGGAGCTGCTCAGATCACAGACGTCAGCATACAGAATTAGTCAAGGTGAAAACCCTAAATGTTAGCTGATATTTTCAAAACACTGATGATGGAGGTCGTTAGTCCAAGCACCGCAGCCATCCCATCCCTATGTGTGCACGCTCTCACACCTGCTTTTGTCCCTGTCTTCCCTCATTTCTCTCTTCTTTGTTGTCTCACCCTCAGATTCAGTCTCTTCCCACTGCACTGTACCTATCGCCCCTTTCCAGTGTCATCGCGCATCTGCACGTGTGTGAGAATACCGGGGTGCACAACCCCAGCCCGTATCCTGCACGCAGCAAAGACGTCCCGTGTCTCTAGGGAAGGAGAGAACGGAGCAAGGAGTAACGGAAGCAGAATTGCCCCGGGTTGCTGCCCACCTGTTTTGGTGTCACCTTCCAATCAGCTTTTTGTTTCTGGGCAGGACTGGTAGGAAGGACACCAGGTCCGGAGCAAGCCTCCCTCTCCGTGCTGGTAGCCAAGGCGTGCCGTTAGCGACGTCTCACCTCGCCAGAGGAAGGTTGTGTGTATTTCTGGGACACTCACCGAGAGCTGTAGGTAGCGGGGCCAGGGATCAAGTTATTTTTGGTAAGGGCACTGGATGAGTGCCACACCAGCTGGCCTCCTGGGCACAGTGTGGCCCTTAGAGAAAATACGAGCTCCCTTGGCAAAGCTTGGGCCACCATCACCTGCTCTGAAAGAGAGCTTAAGCGCCGGGCTTCTGCACATAATTTCCTATCTTGAATAGTTCACTAATAATAGTAATAATAATAATAATGATAACAGCAACGTAATGGTTGGTCGAACTGGATGCAGAGGGCAGAGCAAGAGCAGTTTACAGATTTGAGCTCCAGTAGATTTTTGCACAGCAAGTTGTGGTCCAAGCGGCCTTTACATTAATTTCTGGCTCTGCAGCGCTTGGGTTGGAAGGCTCTATTTTAGAATCTGACATAATTTTGTATCCTATCAGCAAGATGTTTACATGGAAGAGAAGCACTACTAGCTGTGCTCTTTTGTGAACAGATAATTGCTTCTTTTTAATGAATACTTTTGCGCTAAGTTGGGGTAGAGGCCAGGACTCCTATGAAACAGTTGAAAACCTATAGTGTGTGGTTTAAGGAAGCACACACTCTCAGAATCTTGTAAATGTAGGCATTGCCCTGATGGTAGGAGCCACCTTAAACGTTATGCCCTAAGCCTATCCTCCTTCAGCGTTATGTCTCATTTCCCTGCCCCTGTCCAGATCTGGACAGTGTGCTGCCTGCATCTTGATCTGACTAAAGGGTCACAAATGAACAAAGAAACAAACAGGATCATGTCATGGAGGAGTCCAAGAGGTCGTTCTTTTTTAATGTATTTTTTATTTTTTTATTTTTTAGGGAAGGGCCCCGTCTTAGTTACTTTTCTTTCACTGCTGGGACAGATACCTGACACCCAAAATGAAGGAAGGAAGGTTTAGTTAGCTCGCAGTTACTGGAGGTTCCACTCCATGGTTGGCCAGCTCCAAGGCTGAGTGGCACGTGGCAGAAAGCATCCACTTCATGGTGGCAGAACAGCGACAATGGCGACAGAGACAACAGAACAACCAGGGGAGCCGAGAGCAACAGCGCGAGTCTGACTGTCTGTGTCTCTTGAAATTACATCTGGCTCTCTGCCTTAGCCTATCCACCTCAGGCCACACCTATAATTCCCAGCAGTACTCAAACCAATAATCTCATCATTACTAAAACACATAATCCCAGTGTTCATGAGTCAAGTCTCAATCTACAGAAGTCTTCACCCCACGATTTCATGAGGTTTTGTGGGGACAACTAGACATAAACCATAACAGGTCCACGGGGTGTTCAGAGGTCTCACTACTAGATCTGACTCGTAGTGATTCGCCTGTTGACAACCTGCCAAGAGCTGAGATTACAGGCGTGGGTGTGCACCACCAAACCCAGTCTCAATCCCAGTCTCAGCTTGCTCCTGGGGCAGGGCTGGCATGGCAGGCCCGGGATGGGGGGTGTGGGTGGGGGGATCAAACCTTCAGTCCTTGTGGCCCCTGTGCCTGACTGCAGACGCTTTAATCTGCTGAGCTATTTGGCTGGCCACAAGAGGCAATTCTGACCTCGGCCTTGATGGAGCTCTGTCTCTAGCCCACATTCTCCTTTCTTTGCTTTATTTTATTTTATTTTATTTTATTTTATTTTATTTTATGTTTTGAAGATGCCAAATAAAATAAGTTTGGACCTTCCTGTAGTCATCAGGCATTATTTGATCAAGTTTTGTGGGGATGTTTTAAAGCTTTGAGTCAAACTCAATGCTGCCCAAAACAAGACTCCTCCTGGGGTGAGTGACAGAATCTTTGGATGTGTGGTGATTTATTCAAGGAAGGGACATCCCTTGTACAGTTAGGTGGCCTGGGGTGGCACCTGGCGTCCAGTAGAAAGTGCTGCCTAGGCCAAGGATATATAGCTCAACGGTGTCATAAGTGCCTGCCTGGCAAGCACAAAGTCCTGGGTTCAATTCCAGTACAATAAAATAAAATAAAATAAAATAAAATAAGATAAGATAAGATAAGATAAGATAAGATAAGATAAAATAAAATAAAATAATAAATAAAATAAAATAGAAGTTATCAATTCACAGTGTTTTTACAGGAACAAAATAAAGTCAAATTAGAGACAGAGCTCAACTCTTCATTCTCCTCTGGGATGTGGCAAAACCCCGGCTCATGGGCTGCATGAGAAAGGCCCCTGCAGCTCCTGGCGACCGTTTCACTGGGAGCTCTTTCCTCTCTGGGCTTCCTTCCCTCTTCCTAGGATAAGGAGGATGCTAGACTGCAGGATGGCAATCGTGTCCCAAGGAGCCAGAGCTGATCCCCCACCTGGACCTCCCATGATCTTAAGGGACCGAGCTTCCTCCTTGCCCAGGACAGCCTGCTCATCCTAGGTTTTTACATGAGCAGTAAGTAAAATTTGTTCAAGTCATTGCACTTGGTGGTCTCAATTTTATGCCAATGGTACTAATGAGGCCCGGGATGACAGCCAAAAAGCACATGTGCTCAGAGGTGGGGCTTGATAAGATGAATGGATTGTGGGGGAGCCAGCTGACTGCTGTTAGGGCTGGGTCTTGGGGTGTGGCTTGGAAGGCCATGTCCTGCTTCCTTTCTTGCTTCCTGGCTGCCTCAGCTTGAGTATATTTCCCTCCAGGGGGCCCCTCTACTGCCCTTCTTCTGCAGTGGAGCCAGCTGACCACAGACTGAAATTGTGCACTCCTAAAAATCTCTCTTCTTTTAAGTTGTAGGTGTTGGGAATTGTATCCAGTGACAAGAAAGTGTCTAAGACGGCCAGTGCCACATCCACTTAAGAAACATAGAGCATTCTTAGGGTCATTCTGAAAGAGTCATCAGGATTTGGTCTGCTTCTCCTTAGCTCGCGTGCTGCTGCTTTAGTGGGGAATCCCACCCATTCCGAGTGAGCCCTCCCCTGGGATCTCCTGAAGATGCCAGAAGCTCCTGGCTGCTTCCCTGCGGTTCCAGTTAGGCCAACAGAATGAAAGCTTTTGCTCCAGTACTCAGCTAGAACAAGTCAATAGCCCTTAAGGAGCCAGAGTGGGCTCTGTGCCCACAGCCAAACCAGCCAACAATTGTCCTAGGGAACACACCCTTGTACTAGGAGCAGGGGATAGGATGTCTGTTGGGCAGTGTCTCTACTGCTTTTCTCTCATTGTTGGGACAAAAATACCCAACACCCATAATTAGAGAAGGAAGGGTTTATTTAGCTCAAAGTTTGTGGAGGTTTTGATCTATACTCAGCTGACTCTTAGGCAGAGTGGCACATGGCAGAGGAGAATAGCAAATAGCCATGGGATGGGCAGCTGCTGTGGCAGTAGTGAGCCTCTCTCCCCTCCTTATATTGCACTAGGGTGATCCACCCCAAGTGGGTGTGGCACTCGTGCCCCCAACCCCAGCATTGGATCATGAATTAATCACAAGCTCTAGAAGCTGCCCCAATCACTGCCTGAGGCTTTTGTGGCAGTGTGACTGGACGCAAACCACAACAGGCAGTGTATAAATAGTTGTGCATTTGGGCCGTGTGGCTCTGTAAGTTCTACACTATGTTTCTTGAAGAATTTCTCCTGTGCCTTTCTGTCATGGTGACAGTTAATTTTGCCCATCAACTAGATTGGCTTGAGACACACCTATGGAATTGGTACCCTTCCAGGTGTGTGTGACGGGCTACAGGTGTGGGACCCATCCCTTGTGGCTTGTACCTTTCTTCTGCTCTCTGCTTCTCCGTGCCCATGAGGTGAGCAGGCTTCCTTCCACCATGTTTCTACACTGATACCAGCTGACCATGAACCGACACTTCTGAATCCATGAGCCGGAATAAACCTATTTTTCTGCAAATGAACTTTCTCCGATGTTTTTTAGAGTGACGTGGATCCACTGGTTATTGTGTGTTGCACAATTTGGCGGCACTGAAGGGTCTTTTCTGTGAATGGCATATCACGGCTGTGTATTTTACATGGATACCAGTTTGGTTTTCTCAAACAAATGAAAGCGTGTCCTGAACGGAATCTGACAATTAGAAAGATCACTTGCTTTCTTCCACTGGCCTCTTTCTAGTATAATTCCAATGCCTTTGCTCTGATTTAATTATTAATGGATGCTTACTGTGTTTGACATTCCCCATGGAGGGATGCATTTCTCGGCCTTTTCCCTCTGTTATTATTTCTGTTATTCGAGCTTCACCCAGTTCTTTAGGCGCCTTAATTTCTTTAGTCTTTGTTTCCATGGTACTATAGATGTGTGCAAGTGGTATGCCGAACCAGTGCTTTCCACGAATACTTCGGTCTCCTGGCAACTATAGAACTATAGACAGGTTTTTTTTTTTTTTTTTTTTTTTTTTTTTTTTTTTTTTTTTTTTTTTTTTTT
>PVJA010005211.1:0-13209 GCA_004027025.1 Myocastor coypus | reverse complement strand
CCAAGAATAGCAACAAGAAGACAGAGCAGATGGAGCTTTACTATAGAGCAGGATATATTCATTTTTGGGTCGCCTCACTCTCGTCTTGGCTCCTCTATGACACGTTCTTGGACGATTCTCTTCTTTTACCAGATGATATGTGTCGAGCCAGGTCCCGTAAAAGCCCGTGTTCCAGGTAAGAAAGGACCAGATTTGTATAGTCCTGGAGCTAAAGGGGCTTCCTCGACATGAACATCTACTGTGAAGGCACTTCAGTTTGGTCACCTCAGTTTGGTCACCTCCAGGGAGCGATCAGGGTCTAATTTCTGACGTCCTCTGTCGCTAATGATTCCGTCCATGATTTGAAAGTGGGCTAACTTTCAGATTACAAACCACCCCTTAGGGCACCGGCTCTTCCAAAGAGGCATGGCGCAACATTCAGCAGCAGAGCTGGTATCCCCCAAAACCTGGCTCTGGTCCCGGCACTGAGAGCAAGTCCCCGAGGCTAAAGACTTCCGGGCTTCAGTTTTGTAAAATCTGGATCTGAAACGCTCCTCATGCTTCCCTTAATAAGGTTAGCAAGATGTCCAGCTAGGTGCCTGGCAGTCGTGAGCGGTATCAAAGCAAGTTGCCTTCAGGTAGTCTCATCCCCACTCCTAGTTTATTGTATAGACATAAACTATCTTACAATGGTTATGAGATCCGGCTATGCCTGTTGATGGAGGCTTCAGTATAGGCCTGCCTTTAAGCCAAGACAGAGCCTACCTCATCGGCGGAGTTTAGATGGGTTAACCTATGCAAAGGGTCAGGAACTCTGTCCGGCATGGTCTCAATAACCACTGAAAGATTTAGTGAGCACTAACTCAGAGGTAGGCTTTGGAGGCGCCGGGTAATGGGGTCACATCTTAACCTCTGGTAAACAGTCCCGAGGCAAGCTCAAGAAAAATGTGGCAAATGATTACCCCAGAGGCTGATGCCAAGGAGACCCCAGGGGGGACATCAGAAGCCACATCGCGTAGCCTTCTGCTCAGGGCCACCCATGGGCGGATACACGCACCCCCAATTGGCCCTGCTGGGGAAAGACTGAAGCTGAAGAAAGCCCTGGGGCCCGCAGCCCGCGGGGAAAAAAAGTGAAATTTCCTTTCTTCCTAAAATAAGCCACCAGGGGTGGGGACTCGAGAGCGCGGGGGCGTCGGCAGGAGGGCGGGGCTGCGTCTGCTCGCTGGGGGCCCGGCGGCGCTGGGACCTGCGGGCTCCTCCTCGAGCGCGCCCCGCGCCGTCGCCTTCCTCCTCCTCCTCCTCCTCCTCCTCCTCCGGGCGGGCTGCTGCGGAGTCAGCTGACGCCGGCGCCCAGCCTCGCCGCCCCGCGCCGCGCCGCGCCGTGCCGCGCACCCCTAAAGCGGCTGCCGGCGCTGGACGCCCGCTTCCAGGGTGGGGACCGCGAAAGCCATGCGAGCGCCCTGACAGCTCCCGAGCCGCCGCCGAGCAGCTCCGCCCCGCAACTTTCTGCCCCCGCGCGGTCTCCGAGCCCCTGCGCCCTACCCAGAGCCCAGGCGGGGCGCGCCGGCAGGGGTCGCCGGGGGCGTCGGGATGGCTTCCAATTTCAACGACATCGTGAAGCAGGGCTATGTGCGGATCCGCAGCCGGCGCCTGGGGGTGAGTACCGGCCCTGCCCGCCGCCGGCCGCGCGTCCGGGCGTGCGACCCCGGGGCCGGGCGGACGCTCGGAGCTCGCTGCGCCCCGCGCTGCGCTCCGCCGGCCCGGCTCGCTCCCTCCGGGGCTGCGCTGCCAGGCCGGGCCGGCTGGGTCACGGAGCTATCTTTGTCTCTCGGATGACCTGGCTTTCTGGCGGTGGCCGCGAGTCGGGCAGCAGTGGCCCCTGGAGCCCATCTCCTCGAAATAAGCATTTCTCGGTAGCCGTGGGGGCTGCAGGCGAGACGCCCGCGGGTGCTGAGCCCGCCGGTGCCCGCCCCCCGTGCCCCCGGCCCCGCCGCTCGCGCGGTAACTTCAGTTTTCCCGGGAATGTATTGGCCTGGCTGGGGACGGGGACCCACGCTCGCCGTGGGAACAAGGTCAGTGACCCCCTCGCCCCAGGGAGAGGCTTCTGCCCAGCGACATGGCTCCCGGGGACTACGGCGCTGGCAGGCACAGCTTCTTTTCCAGGTGTTGGCAGCGGCCCCTGGACAAGGCCAACTTCCTGTAGATGCGCACGGATGGCCGAGCTGTGCCTTGTCCTCAGCCCGAGGGCTGGATTTCCGTTGCTGGAATACACACCGGAGACCCACGGGGAGATTATGAGCAGACTGTGGTGCCTGGCGCAGCGCAGGTGCTTTCTCAGCTGAGAGAATGAATGAACGAATCCGAGGCTGTCTGGGGACAGGCGTCGGTCGACACAGACTGGCCCTCTTTGGTCCTTTTCCCCTTTGGCCTGGGGGGGGGGGGTTGGAGAGCTTCCGGACGGAACCAACCTGCCCCTTTTTGCCTTTGAGGAACTGAGGATCCTGGACTGATTCTGATTTTTATTATTTTATTTTTAAGTTTCAAACTTCTTCCTTTGCCCTTGCCTGCTGCGTCCGGCGGTGCTGCCGCTGCGTTAGCTGTTGCTCACTCGCCTGCCTTGGGCGAGGCGGTGGCGGCAGAGAGGGGAAAGGAAAGTTTCCCTTACTTCTTTCTCTCTGGAATAGGGATGTCAGTGACAGCCTGTGCAGCGCCTCGCCTTTCTCTCTAAATTTGTGTTGCTTGGCCCAATCCTTTTATTTTAGTCTCTGTTTTTTTTTTTTTTTTTGAATCAGGTTATTTTGCTAAAAATTAAAACAAGAAATTTCGCAGAAGTAAACTCAGTTGGGCTGGGGAGATAGCTCCGTGGCACAAGTGCTTGCCTGGCAAGTGCAAGGTCGTGAGTTCGAACCCCGATGCCGCCAAAAAAAAAAAAAAAAAAAACTCAATGAGGGAACAAAACGACAAAGGAAAAGCTGTCCTTAATTATTCTAAAATTCTTGCCTGATCTTTTGCCTCTCGTCTTCTCCTTTCTCCCTGTTGGGTACCAGGTTGTAGCGCTTATTTCCTGTGCTTTTGCGAACGTATAAATAGACAAAGAGGGAAAAACATAGCAGGACTTCTCACTCCCTGTGCGCTTGGCCAAAGTTTCTTTGGTTTTCTTTTCTGCTGTGCAAGTCTCCTCGGTGGCAAGAGCGAGCGCCTCTAGGGTACCTAACCAAGTCACTCCCATAATAGGAACTTGCTATTTTTGATAGCTCCACGGTCCACGTGAGCATCCCAATTTGAGAGGGAGCGCTGAGAAGCATTCCAATTTTACATTTACTCTATCATGTCAACTGAGGGAATTGATAATAGACATTCATTCTCCGTTAGGGAGCCTTCCAACGGGAAGACGATATGCATTATTTATACACAAAATATGAATTATTCATGAGGATCAGAGTTTATGCCAACTCTTGACGCAGGGTGATTTATGTGAAAAACCGGTTACCATCACTTTTGAGTTTGTGGTGATTGCAATTATTTTTCTGTATTATATTCAGTCTGATATAGTCCTGGGTATGTGCCAACACTGTGGACTGATGTTTGAAGAAGGGGGAAAATAATATAGTTAAGCCTGCATTTATTTCTATTTTTACAGTGATTCAGATACCACTGAGCAGCTTGGTTTCTCAAGATTTACTCCTTGTGTTCAGGTTGATGTTTAAATAGACGGGAGCAACACCATTAAATTATGGTTATTGCTCATGAAAGGAAAAGATCAAAAGTATGGTTATATAAATCGGGTCCTATGAACATTTGTTTTATTAATAGTTAATTTTTAAAAGTGTTCTTAGGATACAGTTTTCCAGAGAAGCTAATTACAGCCTTTATCCGTCCACAGTGCAAGCTAAAGGTCTAGCAGAGGCTGGAGGGAGGGAGGAGGGAGGCTTCCGGGGAAGGACGGAGGCACCCCTGTCAGCACCAAGGGCGCCAGCGGGTGGTCAAGGCTGCACGCAGGTAGCACAGCGTGGGACACATGTATTCTAGACACCGGTAAATGAGTATGTGTGGCACAGGGTAGGCGGGCAGCAACTGCAGGTCGACGTATGATGCGCCACATGGTGCCTCCATGCCTTGGGGCGTGTAACTGTCCTTAGGAACGAAGATGCCAGCGACTGCATTCATGGCACGCAGACCAGTGCCTGTGGATGGTCACCACGTTGGGGAGGGTGCGCACAGCATGTCACGGTGAGCAGTTGTTGTGTCTAGGCATGCTCCCTCAAGTTTGGCAAAGCATGATGGGAGCAAGTGCTATTGGGGCTGCCAGCCCTGTGACCCTTGGCCCTTCCCAGCCTCTGCTTGCAGAACTGTACCATGAACACTTCTGAGTGATGGACTCGAGGAGGTTCAACAGCATGGTCTCTCAGGTGGTGCAATGAGAATACGCAACACTATGATTGGATTATTTAATAATCCAATCATCCAATCATGTGTGAGGTACATGTGTTATGTAATGTTTAAACCACGGTAAATATTTCTATCTCTAATGTTAGCATCTCTTTATGGAGAAAACATTTTAATGAGCATAAATCAGCACTCTAGATCTTTTCTTTTCTTTGTTTTGCAGGACCAGACTTCGAACTCAGAACCCTTCACTTGCCAGGCAGGCACTTGTGTCACGGAGCTATCTCCCCAGCCCCCTATGTCTTTTCACTGAATAGAGCTTATTATAAAAGATGCATACCTTTTATAGTTAAATGATTTTTTTTTCCAGTGGGCCAAGAAATGGTCTAGACACATTTTCATGCAAATGGATCCCAAAGAAATGGTCACTTTTAGCTGTGTTCCTAAACTTAATAAGTGACAGGCAATCAAAACGTGTACACCTTTTTCTTCCAGCATCTAACCGCTTCATGAAGGTCAGCTCACATACTTCAGTAGTCTCAGCCTGGGCATGTCTGCATTTGCCGGCTTGGTCTGCATTGGCTCAGTCTCAGGCAGTGCTCTGGGTCCAGTGTTGGTTCAGGAATGTTGGTGTTGCTATTTGGGGAGCAGAGCAGGGTGGAAGGGGAGCAGCTATCTATAATTATCTACTTCTCAGGACGCTGAACATTTTTCCTTAGATGAAGGGTGGAGCAGGCAGTTTGAACATCGCTAACCTACTGAGTGTATGAGTCCTGATAATGGTCTTCCCTTGCTCTCCCTCCTTAAAATGGAGACAATTTTTCAATGATTGAATTAGCCTGTTCATAAGGCACTCAGCAGATCTTAATCTCATACCTATGTTTTTATTTTATTTTTATATCATTTCATTTATTTTATTTTTTATGTATTTGGTAGAGTCTACAGGGTCTCAGCACACAGAGAGCACTGGTACTGATGCTTGATCTTCAGCCTCCCAGGTGCTGAGAATGCAGGTGCGCACCACTGTGAAGGGTCTCACCTGGCATCTCAGTGTGCTCCAGGGACAGGGCCTGCACTGAATGCTGGGGTCCCTGAGCCTGCCTAACTTTGCCTCAGCAGGCACTTAGTCCCCTGAGCTATCTCTCCAGCACCCACAAACTTTTTTAAAAAATTATTTTATTGAAAAAAGGCAAGACAGAATTTCACAACAAAATCATAGGAGAATACCAATAGTTAATACGTTGTGTGCTGTCATCTTCAAACTATATACTCACAGAACAAGACAGTGACGTAAAAACTGCTTCAGTTGATATTACCCCACGCCTTTCTATTCAGTACACTGAGAGACACTCATCTGTAGCTAATGTGCTTTTTCCTCCCTTCTATCTTTCTTCTTTTCCTCTTTCTCTTGTCCTAGTTCTCTTTTCCTCTTAAACAAATTCTTCCCACTTCACAGTATCTACTGCACATCTTAGGCCTTACGCTTTCAGGTTCTTATACTGGCGAAATAATGCAATGTTTACACAGGGGAGTCTGATTTATTTCACTTGTGAGTATCTTAAACTGCGTCCATGTATCTATAACAATTTCCAGCCTGTCCTTCTTTATAGCTGAGTAGTACCTCACTGAATAAAAAGGCTCCATCTTTTTTATCCTTTCCTCAGTTGATGGCCATTTGGATGTTTTCCAAGATTTAGCTATGATGAATTGTGCTGCCATAAACACAGGTGCACATAGATCGATGTGATATGATGATTTCAGTTCTTCTGGAAAAATACCTAGAAGATGGGTCAAAAGGGAAAAAATCTGTCTCTCTCTCTCTCTCTCTTTGGTGTGCGTGTGTGTGTGTGTATTGAACTCAGGGCCTTGTGCGTGGCAGGCAATACTGTGCCACCGAGCTACATCCCCTGTGAGGCTCCAACATTTTGATTGTCTGTTTACAAGCCAGTCACCAAGCAAGCGAATGCTCAAACAGGCAAAGCCTGGTGTCCCGTCTCTCTTTGGTCTCTTCCGTCAGTCCATCAAAAGGCCCTGTGCTCCCTGTCTTTGGTATGAGTCTTCCCATGTATCCATTGCTACCACCCAAACCCAAGCTTCCATCCTCTCCTTCCTTCCCTGCACTATGCCAGCTTCCTAATTTTTCTCCCTGCCTGTCCGCTCATGCTCTTTGTCCATTCTTAATCCTCTCCCCACAAAGATCCCTGGGAACTGTGAAGCCGACCATCTCAGCTGGCCGTGGGGACCAGTGGCTATGCTGTTTCTCCCATCGGTCCTCCTCTTAGGTGCTGTCTCCCATCGGTCCTCCTCTTTGGTGCTGTCTCCCATTGGTCCTCCTCTTAGGTGCTGTCTCCCATTGGTCCTCCACTTCGGTGCTGTCTCTCATTGGTCCTCCTCTTCGGTGCTGTCTCCCATTGGTCCTCCACTTTGGTGCTGTCTCTCATTGGTCCTCCTCTTCGGTGCTGTCTTCCAGGCATTACCTCCTGGCCTCTTTCTCCCTCTTTTGCTCACATGCCACCTTGTCAGGGAGGTCCTCCAGATCACCCCATTTTATTTCTTTCCTCTTGTAACCATGGTTTTTTTTTTTTTTTTGGTCTAGGATTACCAACCTTTCCTACACTATCTTTATATTTTACAAGATGCAATTAAAGCATAAGGTAACTATCCAAATTTTAAAGCAAACTATTAGAGTACAAGGCGTAGTGCCAGCAGTTGCCCTCAGACTCCTCCTCCTTGCTCTAAACATGCCCATCCTATCACTGCCGCTCCCTGAAGCCATCCTGGCAGCCCTCTGCAGTGAGTGTCTTTAGCTGCATTGTGGTGGCTGGATCAGTGTCCTGAACTGATACAAGACGTTCACCGTCGATGGTCATCTTGACATTGGGGAAGGGGTGGAAGTCACACGGTACAGGGGCTGGTGCATCAGGTGGACGGGAACACAGTGCAGTGTGTCTACAAGCCTGCCTTTCCATGGAATGGTGCTCAGCGGGAGAATTCACCTCACTGTGGTCTCAACTTCTTAAAGGCATCCTAAAAGACGGCAGGATAAAGGTGCTTGAAGCCAAGGAGAGCACCAAGAGGGATCGGGGGCAATGTGCCTTTCACTGTTTTACGTTTCTTCGTAAAGATCCCCAGTGGATTTCTATGATACCTTATGCTTGCTCATTATCTGTACAGAAGCCTGCGAGTCTCCATGAGAGCTGAGAGTTGTGAGCACCTAACTGTGACTGCACTCCTATCCCTGGAGCAGGGTCCAGCGTAGTTTGCTGAGCGAGTGAATGATAAAAGTGCACAGGACTGTGTGGTGTCGAGGAGCACAGGCTCTGATGGAAGACTGCCTTGCAGATGCAACTCAGTCTCTGACTTCTACTGAGTTCATGATTGTTTATAAGCCTCGGTCTTCTGTGAAAGCATGGAGATTCTTAGTATCCACCTAATGACACATTATTATAGAGAGCGTAATACAGTGCTCTATGTAATAAAGCCCAATTAATACTTACTACCATCCTCATTGCCACTACTGGTGCTATTTAAAATAATGGCACTTTGGTGGTGGTGATTTTCACAGCATCTACTGCGATCCTGAAAGAAATTACTGCTTATGTAGGAACACAAACTTAATGCCCATGAAATAATTAATGCACAGCATCAATCCTGTTTACCCTGATATTGAATCTTGAAGGAGTGCTCTCTTTTATAATATTTTTCTTAGTCCTTGCATTAAGTGCCAGTGCTATCTGCTATGGAGATGTATTTCTCTATAAAACTTCCGTTTGCATGGACTTACTGGCCCCTAAAATTATTCCTCTTAATTTGGATGGCAGAGAATGGATTTGAACATGGGTTAGCTGATAGCTAGATTTTAGAGAGAAATATTTTCTAAATTCTATACTCTTCCTTTTCTCCTGACTCCTTATGCAGAGAAGGTTTCCAATTTCATTTAAGGTTTTCTAAATTTCTATATCCGGGAAACTATGAATTTTTTTTTTCATGTCATGACAAAATTATCACTATAGTACGAGAGTCATGGAAACAGGCTGGAGTCACTACAAACCTTTATTATGTCAGTGAAGGCTCATGCTCACATATACATATGAGCACAGGTATGATTGAGTATAATGTACACAGCACTGTTTCTCTCTTGAAGGGAGTAAGGTTTGGGATGACTTTGCTGGTGGTGAAATTGTTGGCCAGGCAGAGATGGGCGCATATGCACAGGTCAAGACTCTGCAGTGTTCCTGGGCCTTCGGAATTAGCTTCGCTGACCTGGTTTCCATGTGAAAGAGTCCTTTCCCTGTTATATGTAGCATCCTCACCCAACGGTCCATCTGTATGTCATAATTAATTATGCATAAGTTCAGTCTCTCATCATCATTGCCAAAGTTGACTTAAACAAGGAGTGGCTAATGTAGAGCCTTTGTCCTTAGGCATGAGCTGAATTGCCCATAGGACAATATTTCCTACATCTGTTGGTGTGTGTGTGTGTGTGTGTGTGTGTGTGTGTGTGTGTGTGTGTGTGTGTGAACTGTCTTCACTAGATGAGTAGAATTATCTATTTCCTTGACAACATTGTACTTTTTGTCTGGGCTCGTTTTTATTTGGTATTTTAGTGCTTTAATTTTTATTTGGGACACATTTGCTGTCATTTTATCACTGATGAAGTATTAGCAGAGTGTAATGGTTCTCAGCGACTGGACAACTTAGCTTTGGGCTTGTGTTGTTAGCAAGAGATTCATCTATTTGCAGTAGTTAAGGGTGAGCTAGGTTGAGCAATAGGTCAAATACTAAAGAAGAAATAAGGAAGAGGAATATTCTATGGGATGGTTGTCTCCCTATTCCATTTTTGAAGAATGATGAAGTATATACTAGGAATTTGATCCTGGTCTGGTGGAAAGAAAACCTTTGAGAATTCTAAGCCAGAAAGAGATTATCCTGCCTTCTTTCTGCTTCCCCCTGTTAAGTGAAATTCAAATAAAGCCGTGAGTTTCAAAATGCCACAAGATCCATGTGAATGTTGACATTGAAATAGCACCTCTACAGGGCAGAGGGCTAAGCTTTGGATAAGAATTTGGAAGCTGTTTTGTGTGAGTATTTGGGGGCATGACCTTATTTTCCTAGATTTTTATTTCCTGTGATACTGGAGATTGAACCCAATGAACTGCCTGCCCGGTTCTTTTATACATTTTTTTTTTTCCCCTAAGTCTTCCTAAGTCATTTAGTTGCCCAGTCTCGGCTGAAATTTGCAATCTTTCTGCCTTGTCCTCTAAGAGCGCTGGGTTTATAACAATGTGTATCACACACAGTGTTGTTAGTGTTTAAAGCCTGTGTGTGTGTGTGTGTGTGTGTGTGTGTGTGTGTGTTGCTCAGGAGTGGAGGTGTCAGCCAGCCTCCAGGGGTCTGTAGGACCCAGGTGACCTCTTAGAGCTATTGTGTCATTGTGTCTGATTCTTACAGAGGTCTGAGCATCCCTGACCCGAGTCTACCCTATACCTGAAAGGTTAAAAAAATCACTCATTTTAATTAAAGATAATTATAGATCCTTATGTAGTTGTAAGAAATAATAGAGGTAAGCCCATGACCTTTACCTCCTTGCCCCAGTGAAGATGTCTGTGTACCCTGTAGTGCGTGCAGTGCAACAACTAACACGCGGACAGCGGTCTTGTGGAGGTGCAGAACATTTTCTTGACCACAGTGACCCCTCACGGTGTCCTTTAGCAGGTGCCTGCTGCTCCCGAGACTCCTGACTCCCACACCCCTAAACTCCTGACAACTGTTCTTCTGTTTTCCATTTTGACAACATTGTTGCTACAGGAACGCTACCTAAGTGGAGTCACTGCTGTGGATCCGCTGGGGAGTGTCCGTTATTTGTGCTAACAATCCTAAAGGGTCATAGAGGTTGTTGCATCACAATTTGTCCTTAGAAAGAAAGAAAAAAGGTAGTAAAGGAGAATATGAAACAAGAAAAAAAGGCCCTAGAAGCGTACTGCTACAATTTTGTAAATGGTTAAGTCCCTAAATCTCTGTGCAACAATGCAGCCATTTTTTTTTTTCACCTTTTATGGGGATTTAAAATTTAGAATATCAACAATTGGTGGAAAATACCAGTTTCATGTTATGTCTAAGGCATTTGATATTCAGGAAGATAGTGATATTAAGGTCAAATGCTATGTTATAGGGAATAATATCATTAAGCTTCTCTTCTAGATGGTTAACAATTTAAGTTGGCAGACCAAATAATTAAAGAAAAAGAAGGGCTGCAAGGATAACTAATATTTTGGCTCTAGCCTTCCAAGATCAGTGAGGAACCAGGGCATAAAAGAAACTACTGTAATAGCCTGTAACTCAGTAGTGTCCCAAATTTCCTGTTCACAGAGATTATGGGACCACAGAGGAAAGGGATTGACGATGTGTAGTGTGCCTAAGGAGAGTCACCTAGAGGGAAAACATTCTCTCAGGCTTTCACAAGAGAGAAAATTGGTCAAGCAATGGCTGTGACTCATCCAGATGGCTGACACTGACAAAAGTTCCACAAAATACTGTACACGTGGTTTCAGGGTAAATCCTGAGGGGATCTGACTGACCTAGTCAGACACGAAAGTTACATTTTTTTTGTAACAGGTCTTGCTTTATCTTGGTCTGAACCATCTAGCAGAAAAGTCTAACTATGAGGTATATAAAGGAAAGCCATATTAATATACTGAGTTATAAAAGGCTCAAATCAACATACTTGAGCAACTACAATGCAGACAACACTATGCAATGTATTAATTATTATAAAAACAACCACAAAACAAAACAAAATAAAATTTGTTCTTTACTAATGAATAGTAGTCCATTGCATGGAGGTACCATTGTTTCGTTAGCTGTTCGCCTGATGTAAGCCATCACAATTGTGCACTTTAACTGTTTCTCATTCTGGCTATAATGAGTAAGGACAGCCTACACATTTCCATACAGATTTTGATGCAGATATAAGTTCTCATATTGCTAGAGAGATGCCCAGGAGTGCAATTGCTAGGGCTTTTGTAGTTGCATGTTTAGTTGTTTTTGAAAAACAACCAAACTCATTTTGCCATTTTGCGCTCCCACCAGCGATAGATGGGAGTTCTCCAGTTTGTGCGCATCCTCGCCAGCACTTGACGTTCTTGGCAGTCTTTGGTGTCTCATGTTAGCCATTCTTGTAGGTTTGTGGTGATATCTTGATTCACATTTCCCTGAGAAGTAACTTTGAACGCCTTCTCATCTTGTTTGCATTCTCCATTTACAGTTCGGTCATTCCTGAATTGTCTCTTAACTGTTGAGTCCTTTTCTTTGCATTTAGAACAAGGTCTACAATGTCTACAGGATCTCACTACATACATTGGACACATAGTGATTCTCCTGCTTTCAGCCTCCCAAGTGCTAGGATTGCGGGCGTGAGCCACCACCCTCAGTCTCCAAGGCCATCTCATCGGGGCCCCAGGGGTGGGGCTGGCACAGCATTCTGGGGATGGAACCCCTGCCACTGTGCTCTGCCTAAGCAGGTGCTTTAGTCCGTTGAGCTATCAGGTGGGCCTTATTAACTGTTGAGTTCTAAGGGTCCCTTATATAGCTTAGATGCCGGTCACTACAGATGTGTGCACGTAGTTTTTCTCAAGTCTGTAGCTTATTTTCTTTCAGAATAACAACATTTAGATGTTGATGCATTCTAATTTATCCTGTTTCTGTTTTCTTGCATTATCATTTTGATACTAACTCTTTTGCTCAAGATCCTGAAAACATTTTTCTGCATTTTTTCTTAAAAGTCAATTTTTAGAGAAGGCATGCATTTCAGGTTGAGGGCTTCTTTTCCCCCTATTGATAGTTGTTCCAGCACCATCTATTGAAAGAGCTGCTGGAGCCAATGAGTGTGGCTATATGTACATGTCCATGCAGGAGTTGGTTATTTTTTCCATTGTTGTACATGCAGATGTATGTGCAGTAGTATGTCTCGAAGTGTCCATGTGTATAGCTGCATACTAATTCTCAAACTAGAGCTAGCTGATTCTTTCCAATTTCTTCCTTTTTCAAAAAATATTTAGCTATAACAATTGCTTTGCCTTTCTTTTCCTATGAATTTTAGAATAATGTTATCTGTGATTACAAAAAAAACTTGTTGGGAACACTGGCTCAGGGGTTTTCCTTTCTCCTTCGGGGAAATAGTGTAAGTATGAAATTCACACTCTGGTTTGAATCTGGGCTGAGCCCCTTATTGGCTGTGGGGAAACTGGCTTAATAGTCTCATCTTTACTGTGTTCAGATATAAAAATGCAGACGACAATATGCTTCTCACCAAAGGTAAATGTGTGTTGCTCTTCTTACTGTATGCTATTCGTAATAAGAGCTCAGGGCCCATGATAATGATTTTTTATTTTTACTGGTAAAAGATCGAAGTGAATTTGTTACATACTGTGTCTAAGAGCTATGAACTAGTGTACAGTAATTCACTTGTATCTAAGCGGAAAAACCCTACCTTGGGCCATGAAAACAGACAATGTCCCACCTTCTTCTTACTGTTGACTTCAGTGATTTATTTTTATAACATTGGATTTGTTAAAGAACCACTGATGAAACACTAGCTTGGGGAAATCTATTAGCCAAAGTGGCAGAGCTTTGAATAGAAGACTGCCCACAGCATCTCTGCCTACCAGTTCCCAAATGCGAGAATTACATGTCTGGAAAGATAATATTAGGTCATCCCACAGCATTTAATTATAAAATGAGAAAAAGTTTTACTTATTGTTCAGTATATCTCAGAGTTGTGGCCAGTTGGCCTTGAGAGAGAGAGAGAGAGAGAGAGAGAGAGAGAGAGAGAGAGAGAGAGAGAGA
>PVJA010005210.1:42134-80701 GCA_004027025.1 Myocastor coypus | reverse complement strand
GCCTGGCTTCAGGATTTACTTTGAAACCATGTACTGTGCTTTGTAGAACTGTTGTCATTGTCAGCTATCTGGATGAGTCATAGCCATTGCTTGACCAATTTGCTCTCTGTGAAAGCCTGAGAGAATGCTTTCTCTCTAGGTGACTTTCCTTAGGGACACTATATATCATCTATGCCTTTCCTCTGTGGTCCCATAATCTCCTCGAACAGAAAATTTGGGAAACCACTGAGTTATAGGATGTTACAGCGCAGGTCCTCCTATGTCCTGAGTTCTCACTGACCTTGAAGGGCTAGGGTCAAAATATTGGCAATCCTTGTAGCTCTTCTTTTTCACTAATTTTTGGTCTGTAAACTTACATTCTTAACCCTCCAGAAGAGAAGCTTCATGATAGTATTACTCTATAGCACAGGTACTTGAGCTTAACATCACTGTCTTTCTGAATATCAAACATCTTATACTTAACTTGGAATCAATATTTTCCATCAATCATTGACTCTAATAAATCTAATAAATTCAGTAGGGATCTAATAAATCCCTATATAATGTGATAAAAGCAGTTACACATTTTTACACAGACATTTAGAAATCTAAGTATATATAAAATTGTTACTAGTTGAACCTACAGCATTTCTCCTAGTTTCGTACTGTCATTTACTACACTGTTTTGTTTTCTTGTCAACCAATTATTTACTTGAGAGTATAGTAGTAACTGAAATATCATTAGAAGCAGCACAAATCTAAAAGACAAGAATGACAGACATTCCAAGCATAATTTTAGTGTTACCCACTGCTATCCTCGGTGTGAAAAAAATATTTTGGTGGTGCTTAGGACCATTATCTAACTCATTCCGTGTATAGAAATGCATGGTTTTGCTCCTGCCATGTTTCCTATCTTTTCTGTTTGCAGTCACTTCGTTGTTTAACGCTTAAGTCCTTGGTTTCCATTCAGCTGTGTTATGCCTTTCCATTTTTATTTCTTCTTTAGAGTTCTTACACTATGGGACTATATGATATTTACAAATGTAGCTCCGGTTTATTTCACTTATGAGTATATGTTCAAGGGCCAGGGAGATAGTTCAGGGGCACAAGTGCCCGCCTGGCAAGTGCAAGGTCCTGAGTTCAATCCCTGGTTCTGCAAAAAAAAAAAAAAAAAAACCCATGAGTATATGTTCAAGATACATCCACTTACATATGAAGTCTTCTAGTTTATCATTCTTTATAGCTGAGTAGTATTACATTATATAAAAATACATCTTTTTCAACCATTCTTCAGATGATGAGCATTTCGGTTGTTTCCAAGATTTGGCTATCGCAAAATGTGCTGCTATGAACATAGGTATACAAAGGCTCTGACCACTTCTTGAGCAGCCATGAAATATTAAGTAATCATCCTTCATTTACTCTCTTCAACATGTTGCACCTCACTAGCCTCACACCAAGTCTTTCTCTTCCTCTCCATAAAAATTTCATGCCCCTGCTTCTTCTCCATGCTTTCAGCTCCTAATAAACCATTATCAAAAGGCTGTGTGAAGCAATCAGATTCTGTGCAAGTTTATTAGTAAAGATGTTACC
The DNA here is from genome assembly GCA_004027025.1 of Myocastor coypus. Classification (NCBI taxonomy): domain Eukaryota; kingdom Metazoa; phylum Chordata; class Mammalia; order Rodentia; family Myocastoridae; genus Myocastor; species Myocastor coypus. The sequence goes on along the minus strand of PVJA010005210.1, from coordinate 79,129 downwards.
AAGAATGTGTGTACACTATTTTATTAAGCCTAGAGAAGTTGCTGTTAGCACTTTGCTGGGTAAGTACTGAGAGAGTCGCAGCACAAGTACAAGGTATAGACTCTACATTTGGGTGCTTGTCACTATTAATCATCTCTAACGAATAACAATTCTCATTCTACTACATACTACAAAAATGGTTAGTAAGTCCCACATAAAGATAACAATGTTGTGGCCCTGTATGGTAGATGCTGAAAAAATGCCCCATTTTCCCAACCCTGGACCATAAAAAGCATGAAATATCTCCAATAGTAAGTGAGCTGTTGGATAGCAAAAGCCTTCAAATCACTTAATAGCAGTATCAAATGTACGTATGTGCACAAATCAGTTAGTGGCTTTTCCCTGAATAGTGAATCTATCCTCCTTTTGCAAATTCATGATAAAGTGAACAAGCAAGGCTATGTATCCTTTTAAAAAGAACTTACATCTGTTTCTTATAATTCATTAAGTGACAAAACATTATCCTACTAGTTCTATACACCTATTATTTAACTTGGCTCCATCTGCAGCAGTCTGAATGGCATTATATCATTTATACAATATGTTTATTCATGTAGCTATAGCTGGTCTACTGTTAAAAGTATGTTTTGGGAACAGAGATAATGTCTGGAGGTAAAGAAAGCACCCAGAAGAAAAAATAAATACTACTTTTAATGTTTTCTGTCCCATACACAAATAATAAATTTGCTGTACTCCCCAAAGCATCCTAGTAGAAAACTAGAAATGACTACAAAGCCATTCCAAGGTTGAATCTAAGTGGATGAGCTCCAACTCCACATTCCTCTGTGCACTACTTCTTCCCTTCAGAAAGGTAGAATAAGGCATCTGCTCATCTAATCATGCCAAAGATAGTTAAATAAATCCTTCCACTCAAAGAAAATGAAGGTATTTTTAAAAAGAAAGAAAATGAAAATGAAGGTTTTTTGTTATAATTTTATTATACATATTTGATCCAAAAGATTACTTTGTAGTATACAGAGCCTTGAGATTTTGAGTGGAAAGCAATTGTAAAGAACTTCGTGTAAAACATGTTACAGAGATGAGAAGGATTTTTATATTACTTTATGAAAATGATAGAAAAGCTGGCTGCCTCAAGGAGAAAAAACGTTATCTAAATGACTTCTGGAGCGCTGCTATGTTGTACTGTTGAATGATTCCACACTAACACTGTGACCAGGCTTTTTAAAATATCATGCTGTCCCGATGTGCAAAGGAGATAACATATGAAGCAAATCTGAGTTTGAGAGAAGATCTCTATCAATCACACAATAATTCAACAGGTGAAACAGAAAGAGGGGTTTTGAGAAATGGCTGGCCACAGGACATGGCATTTCATGAAATTTCTCACTGGTGAAACCCTGCTGTTCGGCTGAGAAGGTCTCATTTGCTGAGCTTTCACAGATGCAAAAATATGGACTCAGCAGTTTGCAAAGCCATTGACAGTTTCAATCGTGTCACTTACAAGAAGAATTTGACAACCAATTCAGAAATGAATTGTGCTCCTATCCTCTCTTGATTAGCATACCTTACCAAACTCATTCTGTTCTAAGTGTGTGGTCGCATGTCTCTTTTTTGTTGTGGAGTTATTATATTCAGTTCCTTATGAATACCAAAGCTCTGGGATTTGGGGGTGAGGAAGAGAAGAGGAGTAGAAATTATATATCAAATAATTTGTTTTTTATTCATGAACAAAAATTAATGTTCCAGCAAAAGGAGCTTTGTATCTAACTTGTGTTGGAAAAAAATGTTATTTTCTCATTTCATTACAGGACAACAGCTGGCTGGGGATACAGCTCACTTCCCTGACAGTTATGAGGTCATGAGTTCAATTCTTGATACAAAAAAAAGAAGCAAAAGGACAACAACTATATTGGCATTCCTTATCAAGTGCATCATAAGAGTATCACAATAAAATGAAGCTAAGGTAGATTAAGCAAATAAAAATATCCTTGAAGAAAGACTGAACCTAAGATAACCCTGTTTTTTCACCAAGTTAATTAACAGTTCTAAACCTGGAGCTTTTCATCTACAAGTCATGATCCACCAGTCATTATATACTTCTTAGGGTTGTACTGGTGGTCTGACCACTATATGTTAGAAGTGTGCATGAAAATACCTTTTAAGCAAAACATGTGCTCCTCAAGGGAAGACTATGAGAAAATTCTCACCCTGAGAAGTTAAATGGCTGGCATGAAGCTGAGAATTATCTAGTGAGAAGCTGCGATTCAGGTTAGCCATCTTTGTCATCCAGAATCCCCTTTCTACACCCTGTTAACATTTCAGTTTCCTTTTGTGAATTAATTATGAAACCAAGATAGCAACTGTAAAATCATGAGTCCTACACTTATGTCTTTTTAAAGTAATACACTTATATCATTTAATAAGTCTCAGGCTCAAAGATATAGGGCCTCTATTTCTGGAAAAATGCATACAGCAGGCATAGTTCATGGCCCAACAGTACCAGAAAGGAGAACATTATTTTAAAACTTTATACCTTAGACTGAGTTCAGCTTTTTAAAATTAATTTTATTGGTAAATTTTTGATAAACAATGGTCACATTGGGTATTTTTACCTGTGCATAATATACCTGGATTCTTTTTCCCTTCCTTCCCTTCAACCTTTCATTTTCTTGTTGTTTACAGAAGTTTGTTTCTATTTTTACTTCTATTCCCTTTTATTTCCTTTGCTTTTCTCGCCTTCCTCTTCCCACTCCCTTGTTCCTCTTCCAATTTGAAAATATTATTCCTACTTCTCAGTATCTACAGCTATTTTAGTTCTTATCTATCCTTCTGGTTTCTCATACAAGAGAAACAATGTGACATTTGAGCATATATGTCCAATTTTTTCCACTTAAAATCATTTTCTCAAGGTATATCCATTTAGCTGAAAATGTCTCAATCTCATTCTTTATAGCACTGTAGTACTCCATTACATATAAAAACCACATTTTCTTTATTTATTCATGTAATGATAGGCATCCAGGTTATTGCCAAAATTTGCTATTACAAATTGTGCTCATGTAAATATGGTAACTCAGGTCTTCATCATCTAATAGCAATTAACAGTATTTAATATCACAATGTAAAGCACTCATGTGAGTGGTCATCTTCTAACAAAAATGACTCAATGTTCGTCTTTGAAGAGGCCCTGTATCTTTGGACCCACAGCTAACATATGGAAAACATTTGGACAAGCCATAGTTTGTCTTTCCTGTGACTGACACACTCTTCTCAAATCATACACCAAGGGGACACATACATTTTGTCTGTTCCCATATCTGGCCATCCCTCTTCTCTGCCATGGACCACAGCCAGCTTGGCTTTCATCCATCCATGGGACTCCTTTAGTACAGTTCTGTGCTTGAGATTTGCTCTTAAATATGCCGATTTCTAGAGTGTAGTCTTTTCTTATATCAGGTTAGCACAGTGAGGAGAATCTCCAAAAAAATTGTCCTGTGGCCTTCTTCCAGATCGCACACTGATCATACAACAACCCTACATTCTCATATTTGCTTAATATGACCAACATTAAGCTCTGGGAAACTTGTGGACTCTGAGGCCTTCAGTGACAAGCAACAGCAAAAATTTCTTTTTTCCACTAAGGCTAACAGAGAATGGAAAATATAGAAACCAGAGCCCAGGAACAGTAGGAATGAGGACGAGCCACTCACAATCAGCTGTAGCCAAGGAAGGGTACAGCTGCTATCCTAGATGTTGTGTCAATGCAGGTATAGTGGGGGGAAAAAATCCCAATTTTCCTGTTTTCTCCTGTTCCTGGTGTTCTGCTGGTGCCATCCACAAGTGGATTGCTAGTGCACAGTACAAGTAAGTAATGCATCTGCTCAGGTCCGGTTCCTAGCAGTAGTGTGGAGCCTGTAAAGAACAGAGACTAGATCTGGAGGAGCAAACAGAGACTAAGCAATGAATATAGTGAATCCATCTGCCCAACCTTCATGAGCATTTCTATTTTAACACTTTGAGTCTCATTAGAAGGGCTCTCGCTTGCCTTAATAACTACTGAGACAGGAATGAAGGAAAGGTGAAACAAAGGAAGGCAAGGTGGGGGGGAAGATAAAGCTATTTTAGGTCAGGCACTGTACCAACTCTACTATGAGGAGTCAGAAAGTAATAATAAAAACACTTTGAAATATCTTACTTATGGCATACATTGCTGCCAAGCCCACGGGAAGGACTTGACCAAACTTCCATCTTCCACCCAGGACTTATTATATACTCTTCTACACTCATCCTCAAGATTCTCTGACAAGGCTGATGACTAGCATTTTTTATGGAATGGAACACAGACATAATCTATACACAGGTAAATTGTTAAACAATAGTGTATAGACCAAGTAAAACTAACTTTATGTATAAACAGTTATCTCTATTATAATCACTCTTGAAAATAACAGAAACTGTGGAATAGATGATTACATTTACTTTCTTAACTCTCTTACATACATACATATTTAATAAAAGTAATAACAAAAGTCTTTTCATTCAGACACCAAAGCAAGTAACTTTCTTTAAGTTGAACAGAACTTGAAGGGGATAGATGTCTTATTTGGTTTTATGAAGTCACTATGTGGTTTTCAATTAAGTTTCTGTTATGTTATGCAAACAGAAAAATTGGCCTGCATCTAATTTAATATCTGTAAATTTCCACAGATGTTCACAGAATACTGTACAGGTTTGTGGATAAAGCTATTGCTACATGTTTTCCAATTTATGATTTTAAAATTCTATTTCTATCATGTTCTTTTTCATTAAAAATTTCCATTGACTATATTTTTTCCAAAATGTGATTATAAAATAATTCTCTCAGTTTTACTAGATAAAAAAGTTATCTGATTTGAACTATTTTGTAGGTTGGGCAGCCAAATTAGACGGAAATAGTCCAACAATTACTGAATAAAGACAATTTCATTAGGACAGTTGTCAAAAGTCGATTCATCAAGATTAATTTGATCCAATATTTATAAGGCACTATAGTTCTGGAAGGCAGAGCACTGTGGACTCAGTTCCAGAAAGCCAAGAAATGTCTGATGTATCTGCCTATGCAATCTTATTCTTCTCCTACTGAAACCTATGCCCATATTCTGAATGATATAGCCCTGAATACAGAATGTAAGGAAAAGAACCCAGGCTGACCCAAATTCAACTCTACTTTTGTCACTTACCATGATGAGGCCTTGAGAGAATTATGTGGGAAAATATACAAATAATATATTCCTAGCAAAGGGTTGAGCAGACCTGGAGAAAAGACAAGGCCATAAACACTGATGTTTTAGAGCAGTGAGTGCTCAAGGAAAGAACTGAATGCAAAAACAAGGTAGCAATCTGAGGTTTGAGAAGGTTTTACAAGGAATTTACATTGGATCTAAGTCTTAGGACCAATAGAAAGTTGTTAAAATTCCTGAAGTTACAGTGGCAACTGTAATTACTATCCATGGTTTGCTAAAGGAATGCGTTTAAAAGGATGACTAGGATCACTGGCCCTGTGGTTGGTCTCAAACTCAGTCCATGGCAATACTTTCAGGTAAGGTCACTAGGAAAATGCAGTCCTCCCAATTTAGGACATTCAGTTCCGTTCTGGTCATGGCTTATTTGCTGAGCATTCCAGTTCTCCCTGGCACCCTTAATAACTTCCTCCCCTTGTCATGAAATCCATATTCTCTGTACCTCCAAAAGTTGATAGAAATTCTAGCATAAGCCAATTGTGTCATTAGAAGGTTAAAACTATCTGATATGGGCTGTTTCCTGTCATATTGTTTCCTACATGGCACCTACCTCCCAGTACATAACACTGGGTTGTAATTTATCTTGTTCATTTCTATGGCAGATTTATACCTTACCATAATAGTAACCAGCTGTGCATCCCAGTAGCTACATCTAGGCTATCTTTGTGTTTACACACTTGTGCAATGAACAGCAAGTTGTATGTACATGTGTAAAAGTGTGGAACTAAGATTTTTACTCACATAATGCTCAGTGTTGCAGGATTTGTGTATGTTTACCTAAACACCAAAGAGGTAAAATGCACCTCACACCACTCTTCAGTTTTGGAAATGTATATTTAATCATTATAGAATATAGGTTCCACTCCATAGTAGCTGTATCTGGTGAAAGCAAAAGCACATCTATGCATTCACTCACTAGGCAGACAAAGGTCAAGATGTGTACAGAATTTCCAAAGGAACAAGTGAGTTTTGGTTGTGAAATACTCATTGATTTTGCTGTGCAATTAGGATTTTTAGTTTTCTTTTGATTTTTCTGGTAGAAATAGTTCAGTTCAGTACAATTACACATAAAAAACCAGATTTGCAAGTTTTGGAGAAGGCCAAAAGTGATCAACAGGTGACTCTTGCATGGATAATGAATATGATGATTTTGATGTTGACCATGTGAGCCAAAGTCCCTGTGACAGTGAATTGGAGCAATAATTGATCCAGACATAGGGAATGCAGACCTCCTTAACTCTGATGATAATGATAAAACATTATGTATGTGAGTACATATTTGGCTAGTCGAAATGATACAAAATGGTTGCGCAACCAAAGGGACTGATCTAATGTTAGAAATAGGCCCAGAAATATAGTGAGGATCTTGGCAGGGGCAAACCTATTGGACAGAATGCCAGCACTGCCATTCACTCTTGGGAACTGTTTGCTCCAGATAATACGCTATCAGATCTTGCAAAATGCACAGATGTTGAAATACAAGTAAGATGTTCTGTATGCACCAATAATCAAATTCAAAAATATTTATTACAGCACCTCATTGGCTGAACTGTAAGCTTTCGCAGGTCAGCTAAACTTAACCAGGCTTGCTCATGGTAAGCATAGAAATGTAAAAGGCTTATGGCAAAGCAATGGGTGTAGACTGGTAATTTGTAGAGAAAAATGACACTGAGGAGATTTGATTTTCTTCCTGAGCTTTGATAACAAAAGCACCCATCCAAGAAAAGAACTCATAATCTAGTTGCTATTCTCGCATTGTTTGAGAAGTTTGTGAGTAACTGCCAAACAACTTAAACACAGCCTAACTACATGATTGTTGATGAACACCTTGCAGCATTGTCACTGTATCTTCAGGCAGTACATGCCAAAAACATTTTCAAAACATAACATAAAATCTATGCCTTTTTAGATGCGAAGACTTATTACGTTTTCAATTTAGAAATGTATCCTGGAACTCAACCAACAGGTCCCTTATTCATAAAGTAATAAACCAAATGATGTTGTGAACAGACTTACTGCTGTATCTCCCTAACCGATTAGATTGTGACACTAGACAATTGGCTAACCAGTTTCAAATAAATGTTACTTTTGCTAACAGAGAACATGTTGAACACTGGATCTGTCTGAAGGAACAAAGTATAAATTCCAAATGAAATGTTGAAATATCAAGACAGAAAATTGTATAGTACAATCTTTGGATAAAAAGATACAATATTGGAATTGGATATGACAAAGAAAAACTAGCTAGTACTGCTTATGTCAACATTGTCCCATCGTGGAAATACTGAGGGAAACCATGACAAAATGGATATCTGAGATGATAATTTTCTACAATAAAACCAAATGATGAGTAGATATTATTAATGTGCTTCAGAACTATGATGTCTTTTGAAACATAGAAAGTTGGACAATGGTTTTCCTCAATCCTATATACAAGTAGCATGTAGAGTGTTATAGTTTACAAGAAAACAACAAAAGCAAATTACTATGGAGACATTTTCTCCAACGATTGGAACTGAAACTTACAAGAGATTATTCCAGCAGAGAACCCACACCAGACTTCTCTAGCACTTAAATCGTTATTCTCTTTTCATTTTCTCTTTCTCTTTTGCAGGTAGCCCCCACAATTCAGACATGGCCATTTAGAAAGAATAAACACTTTGGCATCTCACATCAATCTTAATACTAATGATGCCACTTGATAGTTGTGTGGTTTATGGCAAATTATAAAACCTTTCTGAATCTCAGTTTTGTAATTTGAAAATGGAGATGATGGCAGAACCTCTTCTGCAGGACACCGTAGGAACTGCTTTAGCAGGGGACAGCATTTGTGAAGCATGAAAGACTTCATAAGTGAGTTTCCTTTTCCTCTTCATAAAGAGTTGAAGATCATAATGATCTTATGAACTGTCTCAGGTAGGGCAGCCTCGTCAAGGGGAAAAAATGAATCTATGAGAATGCTAGCCTTCACTCACATATCCAGGCTTTCTGTCTTTAACATTCAACTTTGGTTAAAGAAATCTTTGAAATGCCTGGGGCAAAAAAAAAAAAGTTTCACAGGAAACCAGACTGTTTTTGCCAGCTACTACAAAGGAGAACAGCATAACTTATTTTCAACAAGTTGAATGAAATGAAATAATGGTGGAAGGAATGCAACATTGACCAGAATACTATCAAGATAAAGGAAAAAGGAAAGCAAACATCCTTCAGAAAAGTGCTGTGCAAGTGATGTGGCTTATGTTGTCTTCTAAAACTTATAATCGCCTCCTGAAACCTATTTCCAACAATTCTTCCAAGACTGCCTTTTCTCTTTGTTCAAATAGATTTTGTTTTGTGTGGCTAATGCCATGTTTTTGAAGCACTACTGGTTGCTATGGTAACTTGATTGCATTTGATAAAAAAGAGCCCAGGTCATCTTGATAATTGATATGCAGTAATGACTTCCAGCAGATTTTAGAAACTCACTCTGTGATCTTCAGGCTGTCCTAACTGCCAGTGAGCAGACATTTTTTGCTTCCTGACAGAATTCTTCCATGAGATCACTGAGGGCAAGTTGGGTCATCAGAGCTTCTCTTGCCAGTTCCCTGAAAGATCAAGAAAAAAGTAGAAAAGGTACAGTCACCATCAAGCCAGTAGCATTGGTGTCCATCCTACCAAGTCTAAATGGAATATTTGGTGGAAAGTGGAAAGACAATGATTTCTGACAGGAGGCTGAATTGATAGCCATGATGCTCTGGAAGCCACCGATAAGGACACTGCTGGGCAGAAAGTATTTGTTGTCATCCATGATATAGCATTTGGTGAAATCTAAACATCTTCTTTCTCAGCCTATTCTAAATTTTCCCTAATCTGTTACCTTGCTTAAGTTTTTTAGCATTCTCTGGTGCTTTTTCTCGTCTAAAATGTGAAAACTACACTGGGAACTGAAGCACCATAATTTTCCCAATTCCTCCAGATGATGACTTTGCACAATACATGTAAGAGCAACTATAACGCAGTGTATTCATACAGCAGAGATTGGCAAGGAAGGTCAGACTCCTCATCACATATTACAGCAGAGTGGACTGGCTTCTGAAATACCTAGAAAGCAAATTGTTATTCCCCCAAATGATTCATTACCTCTGAGCATGTCAGAGTATCCATCCCAGGGTCCCCAGAAGTAGAAACTGAAGATCTTGTCACAGTAGAAGCAAGAACAATGGACACAAACTTTCCTTGCTTAGGGATTTCTAATGAAGAGTCTCCAGCACACGTTTGTTCTTGTTGTTATAGAAGCATAAATGTTCCTGCCAACAGGACTGTCAGTACCAAGTACTGACCCAATGAGATTTTATTTTGTGTTTTCTTTTCCCTTTGAGGAGTTTTTTAATGAATCTGGGAAACCTACCAATTATCTTCTGCTGTACCATATAACTAATAAAATATAAAAAAGGAGAGGAAAAAGCTTTCCACCAATAAGGTGCATCATACCCCCATACTAACAGAGGAAAATTGAGCTAAAATATTTTTTGAAATGTGTACAATAAAAATGGGTAACTCTGGAAACAAAGTCATAATTCTAATCAAGTGTAAAAGAGGCAAAGTGATAGAAAGAAAATCTTTCCAGAGGTCCTTTGGGACCTCATGAAATAATTTGAATTTAGAAATTATTAAACATTTCAATTGGTTTTTCTCCAATTAATAAGAGACATAGATAACTTGCAAGTTCAATCCTAAATGAGTTAAATTACAAGAGTACGAACAGGGGATGTTGAATAAGGCTCAGCCTGGGTAGTATGAAAATATGCTCAGTTAAAGCAAAACTCACAGTTCAAAACAAGGTAAAAGAGAGTGAATAAAAATGAGACCACACACACACACACACATGATTGGAGTAAGACACATACTGCTACTCACATTCTGGTTTAAGATGAGTTGATCTACACAGAGTCTTGCTGTTCAAATGGTAAAGATATTAGGTAAAAGTGACCTAAGAAACACAGGTGTCATGGAGAAGATAGTTGACCTTTCCGTAGACATAGGTCTGCTAGCTTCTCAACTCTTCAATCTATTTGAGCACCTACTATAGGCCTAAAGTTGTGGTGACTCTTGTCTTGGAGGTGTTTCCTGTTGAATGAGGAACAAAAGGCTTGCATACTTGAAATTATTAGAGATAAATAAGGATGAATGTGAAACAGAAGAGAAAGCTATGTGAGCATCAGTGAGTCTGACTGAGGGGGCAAAACTTGAGGTTGGTCTTGATGAATATAAAAATGGTGGAATAAGACACTGGGAAGTGAAAAATTGGAAAAGAAGTGGCAGAAATGAGAGTACTGTGCTGGAAGAATAGAGAACAGAGGCACATGTTGGAGTACATAAAGGAAGTTTACTGATAGTCCCTGTACCTCTATCCTGTTCCCCTGCCATCCACATTCATGCCTGGGAAAGGCGGTTCAAGGGAGAAAGGTTGTGGCTTCAAGGGAGAAGGTTCTCACGTATTGCAGATCAAGCTCGATGCAAATGCAGAGTCTTTGGGATTCTCTAGGGCCTTGTTCCTAGAGATGGAGATGATAATGAAACTTGGAACCCTGTGAGGAAGAATGCAGCTAAGTATTGCAGGCAAAGGCTTTCCACTCATAAACGAAACAAGAAAAAAGGAAGGAAGGAAGGAAGGAAGACAGAAAGAGAGAAAGAGAGAAAGAAAGAAAGAAAGAAAGAAAGAAAGAAAGAAAGAAAGAAAGAAAGAAAGAAAGAAAGAAAGAAAGAAAGAAAGAAGAAAGACTTTCATTTGTTGCCCACCCTCAGTCGTATCACCTTTCAATGAAATACTACGTCAGGGTCTTTTTTATTCTATTCTCTTCTTTAAAGAAAACTTATTTGAGTTAAGGAGTATTTTATTTTTCCAAGACAAAAGAGGGAAATGCTTACTCCAAGTAACAAATGATAGAATTTTGGATGATATTAGTAGAGGAAATATTAAGCTTATGTAAAGGAGCCCATTATATGATAGTCTGAAAGGTTGTCATGAGGGCCCTTGTAAGGCTCTCTCTACCATTCAGATCTACCACTAACTGTAGAACAGAATGATCTTTGTAATGATATTTGGATCATTAGAAATGATACTATGTTGTTCACTGGGCCTCCTGCATTGCATATTTCAAATGACTGCCAATCAAATGCTGAGAGCAAGAGGCATAATCTTCCACATAGTGGAGACTCTTCTGAAATAGTAACTATAGCTCTGCTTTAAAAGATCTAGTCACTTTTTTTATTTTAAAAACCTTTATAACATGTTTGCTAAAATACATTCATGTTTGTTTATTGGGGGAGAAAAATAAAGTAAAAGAAAAAGAGAGTGAAGGAGAGGAAAGAAAGAGAAAGGGGTAGGGAGAGAAGGAAGGAGGGAAAAAGGAGGGAGAGGGAAAAGTGAACAAAAGGGAGAGAAATGGAGAGAGAGAAGAAAGAGAAAAGAGAGAGAAATTGATAAACAGAGAGACTGAAAGAGATGGAGATAGAGAAATTTGCCTAAACAGCAATTCTTAAAATTTGGTGGGTAGTAAGAAACAATAGAGAATTTCTCAGAAGTGCAAAGATCTAAAAACTGGAAAGAGATTATAAATCAGTGCATCTAGAAGTAAGCTCTTTAATCCATGATTTTAGCAAAGAACTCAATGTATTCAGTTATAGGTCCCTGGATGCCCTGTAGTTCATTACAGAAGACAATAATATGATGTGCTGGCCAAGAATAAGAAATCTCGGAGGCTAAGGCCACTCATTGGTTAACCAAAAATTAGTGAGACCTCAGTGGGCCAGGCCGAGGTCTTTCCAGATGATAGCAATGTAGAAAAAAATATGCAATATAATCCATTTGTGAAGTCCAAGACAAAGCTTCATTTACCATGAAGACAAATCAAAATGGCTGCAAAGAACACACTGACAACACTGGTGTTACTATGGCAACTATAGTCAGTAAGCAAAGAGATGAGAAAGTTGTGGGTAAAGAAGGCAAGGTGGAGGACAGGGATTGAAGAGCATGCCACTGATTTGTAAAGAACTATGCTACCCACATTATATCTTAGGTAGAAGAACCCAAAACATGAATTCCCTATAAGAAAGGGCTCAAAAGTAATGGGCTAGTGTATAGCTGGTTCATGAAGCCCTATATGCCCTTTTGTGTTCCTCCAATTTTCTTGCAGTATTTCTAATACTAGAGACTCCATTAACTGCTGAACAGAGCAATCAAACCTCAACTCAAACACTGAATTGCAAGTATGACAAAGACAACACCTGAGCATTCTCCCATTCCATTTTAGAGCTGACTGTAGTAAGAATGGCCATTCAAAAACCTCTACATAGTGTGTATCAAAATACCATGTTGCATGCTTTAAATATAGACAATATATAAATAAATGAACCCCAAAAAGCACCAGAAAATAACTACCAAAGATTTTTATTTAATTTCAAATATTATACATTTGTTTTCATTTTCATAGAAAATATTGAGTTAAAAAAACACCAACAGTGTTTATTTTTAGAAAAATGTATGCACCCTATTGTGACACCTGCTGTTGTCCTCCCTCTTTGGTACTGATGATGTGTATAAGGGATTCAGGTGATGGGGCTGGAGCTTTTGGGAGGTGGTCCCTCAGGCCTCCTGAAGAGGGTCATTGTCTTAATATTCCATCAAGTTAGCACAGATACCCCCACTTCAGCTCTCCTGCATATCACAGAAAGGAGCTTCTGTACAGGCCTGAAGATTCTGTCAATACAAATTCAGTACAACTGAGTACTGCTATCATCTCATCCAATTTCCAGACCAGTCAAGAAAGGATCCTGCCTTCTCCCTGGCATATTAGTGTCCTGAGCTCATCCATTAAACTTCCCCAGAAACCACAGTGGGAAGACACTGTCATATAGTGTTTATATTCAAATCTACAGCAAACACACTAAAGAACATGTGGCCCCCATACACAATACTGTTAAAAATGCATATTGGTACAATACAACTACTGGAATCACTGACTAAAATATAGCCATGTGAATATTTTTAAAATCTTCATGTAACTATACATATGGTATGACAAATAATACAGTCTAAAAATGTAAAATCATTTCAGCTATAAACATCTCACAGGTAAATAGACGATGTGTTCAACAGTCCTCTCCCCTACTCCCTTTCTTCCCTTTCTTGGGACTATGTCATTCTCATACTTATTTCCTGACCCTCCTCCTAATGCTGCCTCCTCCTATTATTCCAAAATTATGCTCTTACTAAAATTGGGTTTGACATGACAGAAACACTCTAGTTCTGCTTTCATGCTTCTCTGATATAAATCATAGTATGCTTAATTTGAGCTCTGCAGCCAGCTTTATATTAAAGAGAGACGAATTCCCAAAACTACCCAAACAAAATAGCTGGAGAGGAAAGTGAGTTAGAATTGCCTCAGCTCTTAGACACTGAAGTATGTTCTTTCTTCTTTAGAATGGTCTCTCAATTGATGGGAATAAAATAAGGCTGAAATTGTTTTTCACATTCAGGCTCTGTGGGGGGCATTTTCACATAGACTCCTGTTGTAAGAGGGCTTCTCTTCTTCAGCTGCCAAACACAAAAAGAAACAGTAATTATTAACAAGGAATAAGAAAAGCTACGTCTATCTATAATTAGGCTCAGGAAATACTGGGTCCCTACCCCACAGAAAATACATGTTAACAACATACAAAATTATAAACTCCAGGAGATTTTCTCAATTCCATTAATAACATTATTTTTAGATAAATAATTCAGTGATTTAGATGTAAAATAGTAGCCATTTTCTCTGACTAGAAGATAAAAGAAGAGATTTTGAGAAAACAGAACACCCAGAATGCCACCAAAATTGACCAGATCTTGCTGTAGAGGAACAAGCTTGATAGGAAATCAACTTGACTTATCTTCTATGAAAGCTACATTTCTTATCTCCATTCTTCACATGGTTTTTATCCCTATTTTTCTGTCTGCATCAGCTACCAGTCTATTACTTCAGTAAACTGTGTATAGCCATGGACAGCACACGAGGTAGGAGGAGCACACAGCAACACAAAATCACTGTCAGTTGAGCATAGACTCTTAGAGTTGTGTGTAATGTGTGGGTGTGAGTGTGGGTGTGTGTCTCTAAAACAGAAAGAGGAGGTACAAAGAGGAAGAGAGAGGAAAGAGGCATGGGAAGGAGAGTAGTTTGTGAGGTAGGCAAAAGGTGCTGACAGGGATTGTCAGGAGGCCTGATTTCATGCCTCTTTCTCTTTCATGACTGAAAATAACAGTAAATCAAATTAAATTTTCATTACTGAGCTGGAAAAGAGCGTAGGATCTTTTCATCAAGGAGAGTTACCAAGGATAGGGACTCTTTGGGCAGCTATAGACAAGGAAGTTGGCAGGGTGACCCCAAAAGATGGTTTTCACATGAAACAGAGTGACAGTTAGGAGGAGAATAGAAGTCTATCCCGGCTATCCTTCCTCATAACATTCTGTCCAACCTCATCTTGTATTTCAGATGAAATACAGACAACCTAAACACAGTTGTCATGAAGGTACAGAGCAAAGCAGCTGTCCCATGTTGCTCTCATAGTTACTCAAACTGAAACCCTGTTCAGAAGCACACAAACATTCAGTGTCAAACACACTCATGACCATATTAGTCATCTTGAAACCCCAAGGGCCAGTATTGAAGGCTCTAGTGTTCTTTGCACTGTCCTTCCTCCTCTTTATGGATTGCTTCATCTCTCAGAATTAACCCTGAAGTGGTGATTTGGTCAGTGGATCTGACACACTGTCTGCAGCATACTCACCATTTTGCTCAGAGAAACAGCTGTGATGAGGAAGCTGTAAAAAAACAGCCCCGAACTGACTGATGCAAGGACCCAAACAAGGAAGTCAGAATCTGGGCATGGTTCTGGATCTGCAAAGGAAACACAACAGAGCCTCCCAGACACCAGCTTCAACGTGAGGGCCCTCATGCTCCTTGCTGAGTAAATAAGGTAAAGATTCCAGACCTTGCTGCCCAGCCCAAAATTGCTTTGGTCATCCAGGAGAAGTCTGGCTATTTGTGACAACTTCCCCATAATGTCATAGTAAAGGCACAAG
This sequence comes from Myocastor coypus, assembly GCA_004027025.1. Taxonomy (NCBI): domain Eukaryota; kingdom Metazoa; phylum Chordata; class Mammalia; order Rodentia; family Myocastoridae; genus Myocastor; species Myocastor coypus. Next base: position 63,751 of record PVJA010005210.1, on the reverse strand, counting down.
GCTAATTTCAAGGTGGTTGTCGCAGAGCAAGGGCCTGACAGCAGAAATAAACATCTTCCCCAATCCTTTCCTTTTATAATCAGAATGCTATTAATGTCAACATCCATAAATCCAGGCTACCCCATGATCAAGAATGCTAAAGGAGGGCTGGGGAGATAGCTCCATGGCACAACTGCTTGCCTGGCAAGTGCAAGGTTTTGAGTTCGAACCCTGCTCCCGCCAAAAAAAAAAGAATACTAAAGGAGCCTTTCTATGACCTTACAAACGAGTCATCTAAGATAAAAGAACAAAGTTATTTTCATACAAAGAAGGCAGTGATGTAAAAGGTCTCAACTTTTGCTGAGAATGCCTTTGCTCACCTATGATATAAATCTGAGTCCCGTTGCCCATGCCCACCAAGTATGGCGGTGGGTACATGAGCTCCACCTTGCAGATGTAGAGCCCAGTGTTCACAGCGCGTAGGCCTTGGATGGTGAGGTTCACTTTGCTCCCACTGGAGATGCCAGTACAGGCTGAGTCCTCAGGGAAGACCAGCTGCCTCTCCACTGTGTAGGTCGCAGCGCAGACTTCAGAGGTCTGGCTTGCCATCTGCTGCAGCACCGTCACCCGGACCTCACTGGCATTATGCACAGAGGCATACTCGCACTCGAAGTTGGCGACGCCCCGGCTGCTGGCCAGCACCACAGCAGGCTGGACCACGTGCATTGCTAGCATGGAAAAGCAAGACGGAACTTGGTGACTAGGTACACATCCACATCCACTCCAGGCCCAGGAATGTTTATCTCTGATATCTCCAGCCTCACCTTCCAGTCCTAAGGCCTTCCCTCCAGCAAACCCAACAATTCCCTTCCCTCCTCACCCATCCCTAAATCCCCAACATCTCTCCGCTGTTTTCCAGATACTCTAAGGAGGTTTCCTTACTGAGAGATCATTTCTTAAAGACAGAGAAGGAAACACACAGATGTGACAGATAAAAGATGTGGCTCTACCATGAAATATGTCATCTGAGCAAGCTCCTCCCCCCTCATTTTTCCCACATGTGGGAAAGGGGTTTAGATCACATGATAACAAAGTCCGTACCAACCCTGGTGTCCTAAATTTGTAATAAAACTATGGAGTTCGGGTCATGCAATGAGGACTAAGGGAAATTCTGGAGTTTGAGTACAGTGTCTTGCCTAATAGTTCTATGCATATATCAGACTCCTACTTCCTTACCTAATTGGTCCTGTACCTCTATCACCCAGGAGTAGCAGAGCCATGGTCACCCCTTCTGTGGCACAATTGTTGTAGAGAAGCAGATTCTGTGAGATGGGGAAGCCACAGAACCCAGGGCACCAGGTTGTTTCCTTTCTGGGGTGAGGCAACCCTGCTGTTAACTTTGTGGGCTTCCCCTGCCACGCCCACCACCTCTTCCTTCCTCCCTCTCTCCTTCACTTGAACATTCATACTCTTTTGTTCTTTTCCTTCTGGCTTCTACAAGATAAGGAAGGCCAGCTCTCTACACAAACATCCTTAAATCATCCAAAAATTAGCAGCTTTATCTTAAGCAATGAGTTTTTTTCTTTTGTTTTGTTTTTTGTCTTAGCTAACATCGTTTCTCTCCAGTCAGTTTTGCAAGGAACACCAAAATATTAGATTGAACAAGGTCACTTACCTCTTCAAACTTTTTGACCCTTTACTAGCACAGATTGTACAAACAAATATGTCCTTTAACATTCACTGTCTCTCATGTATCACTGAGTTTCTAAGATATCTATCTGATCTCTAAATCATCCAATGTTGGAGACAAGAATCCCTTCCTTTGTGTACCTGAGAATATATGGCAAGAATTGTGCTATAGTTGCTCCAGCAGCTCAGGCTAGTAAGATAATAGGGTCTTTCTCAACCTTCATTTCTTCCTTATCATAGAAAGACTCTCTGGGCATCTTTTGCCGTATCTAAGCAAGCAACTCCACTGCAGTGCAGCAAGTTCTGCCCTATTAAAAACTTTTCTGAGTAAACCAGACCATCTTCTCTTCTGCCGGTGCCTCACAAACTCCTGGAATGATCCATCGTTTCCTGCCCAAATGAGCACTTGAGCTTCTTTATTGTATCGACTCTATGGAAGATCAAGTTTAATGTCTTCTGCCCAAAGTGAGCTCATACTTTATCACCACTAGGTCTCATCAGACACAATATTTTGGTAACTAAAAGGTGGCAAGGTCCTAGTTACTGATTGAGATAAAGTCCTAAGAAAGAAGCTGAACTACTTGTAAAGATATTAATATGTTCATGTTCAATGCATTTAAATAGGAAAATATGTGTAATTTTCCCCAGGAGAACTTAATTCTCTTTTGAGTATATACTTCATCAAACCGCATGCTTTCTTAGCTTAGAAGAGAGATAAGATTAAGATTCTGTGGAAGTACTCAAACTGTAAAGCTAACCTGCCATCAAACTCTACAGCGCCTTATTTCATTTGAAAACTGAGGTTCTACATCTGAAATCCTTGTAAGTCTGGTTTCCTTTCTTTATTTCTTTTCTATCTTCCTGTCCTACTTTTTTTCTTCAATTTCAAACTTTTTTTTTAGACAGTGTCTCACTATGTCATTTCTAGGTGTACTTGAACTCACATAGCCCCTGCTGGCCTTGAACTCCCCGCAATCCTCCTGTCTCAGCCTCTCAAGAGCTGAGATTATAGGCATGAACCATTACACTGGGCTTTTCAAAAAATAATTGACTAACTAATCTATAGGATTAAAAGTTTAAAACCTTGAATGAAATCAGGAAGGCATTCTTCCCACTGACTTATTCAGATCTTAAACAAGTCAATTAACTAGTTTATAGAATTAATAAATGACTAAACCTCAAAACCTTGAATTGTGTAGAAAAGAATGCCACAATTCAGTTAATTTTATAAAAGAGAAATCTTTGAATTACCCCAATAAGCTCAAATATGTTGAGGACTGCATAATGTCTTTTCCCACTTACATCATTTAGCTCTACAATATTCTCTTTCAAAATGCTCTATCTATGCCTGAAACTGCTCATGTCTCCCTCCTACCACTCACATATGTTCATTAAGCTGTTGCTAAAAACCTAGCACTTTTCTCTGAGCTCTACCTCTGCTCGCTAGCTGCTGCCAGCTGTCCCCTGCTTGTGCTGGAATACAGAACCATCCAAGCCAGGGGTTGTAGACTTACCTTGCATTAATGGCTTTGCTAGAAATCACTGCCCTTGAGTGCTGAAAGAAATGAAACAAGGTGGGAGAAATGCTTCCTCCGCCTTCATATTCCAAGTCTCCACTCACCTTTACAAAACGCAGGCATGAAGAGAAGAGAAAAGAAGGCAGAGCATGACCAGGTCTTGGAAAGCAGCTGCAACTGAATCTGGTGCCTCCGGAGCCCAACGCAAGCCATGGCTTTATGGGAGCTAAGTCAGGTCTTCAGGAAGCAGAGTGAAACCTTTCAGGATCCTGAACCTTTGAAATGTGTTTGAACCCACACAGATTCAAGGACTTTATATAGATACCTTTGATCCCAGATATGTACTACACATGAGCACACACAGAGGGCACCTGAGTAGAAAGCCTTTTTGTTTTGGTTTTACGAGAAAGGAAGCCGTGGGTTTAGCAGTTACGTCGAAAAGACAACCTCAAACACTCAAAGTAAAACTGAACAAAACAAGCCAATCCATGGATGGAAAATGTACTCATTGTGAAACTGAAGTTCTGTGTTCACTTTGAGGATCTGGATAACTAAGTGGAGAGTGAGAATTTCCTGGAGTGCAGGCATCTCCCTATATCCCAGTTTTATTCTATCATCTAGACAACTTTTACCACCAAATTCACTTCATTAGAGTCCTTACACCTTTAAGTTGTTAGTCCTCGGAACCTCTGAGCTGATGACAGCCTTTGTCCATAGATTTCATTAATGAACTCCACACTCCACCTGTAAAGACCATTTTCTAAGGGTCCTGTGGCATGCTTTGAGGGCAAGATACTATTTTGCCTTATTCGCCTTAGCCTTATGTTCATAGAAAACACCAAGATCCCAAGAAATAAACCAAAAAAAAAGAGTCAGGAAAAGCTGAAACGTACATAAATGCTCTTAAAAGGCTTAACAAAAAACAAAACTGAATTAGAGATTATTCAGAAAAAAATCAACCAAAATTCCCAAGAGATTGAAACTTCCATAAGAAAGAAATAAAAAATAAATTTCCATAAGAGGATAGAGTTTTTCTAATAAGAATATTTATAAGTATAAAATTCAAATTAAATCATAAAAAGTATAAAATTCAAAAAGTAAGAATAAGTATAACCAGAGTTCTTAGATTTCTAAATGGCATGCAGATTAGTATACTGGACTGTAAAAGGCTCAAGTCAACAGCTTCTGACGTTGAAAGCTCTGTCAATAACTCACTACTATTATGAACTATTAGACTATACATACAACTACTTTCTTTTAGTTCACTGAGAAGAAATATTTGTACTCATAGTGTTCAGAAAAGTTATTATGTCTGCACCTTGTACTCTGAACTACTATGAAGACAACACTGTGCATTATATTAATGATTGTGGCTATCCTACTAATCTGTTTTGAAACTGTCTCATTGTTAGTTCTTATTAAAACTAATAAAAAATTAAGAAATAAAAGATTTCTAAGTAACATGGATAGGACAAGTGTTCATCTAATAAATGCTATTATCTGTAATAATTTAGAGTATTTAAGTATTCTATGTTCACTTATATTAAATAATTTGAATACTAATATATCAAATATTTATAATATATTGCATAGAATGCTAAATATCAAGGACTTTCACCACTCTCAAATCTGGCAGTTTTCATGCATTTTAATGATGAAAGTAACATTCATCAGGAGCTTGCAACCTGCCAGGAACCACATGCACTTAGGAAGACAAAAACACAATAGACACCTAAAGGGCCTCCGACACAGTGACAAAGGACAAGCAGATGAGCAAAGAGCATGAAACATGCCTGCTCCAACCCTCTGTGGCTTCCTGCTGTCCATACCCCTCAACAGAGCAGACTTTGACGAACAGAGACCTTTTCCTTCTCGTCTTCCAGCACCCTGCAATGCCCCACCTTCAGTTTGCCATTACCCCAACTTGTGTCTTTCAGGGTTTCTCATCTTATCATCTTCCCCAAGCTTCCTTTCTCCTTGTGATCTCATTTTTGCTTCTTTCTAAGGCACTAGGGCTTAGCTAAGCAGTCTCCTTCCCCTAGGAAGCCCCTCATGACTTGCCTCTTTTCTCTGTTCTCTTACAACACACAGAAGCCTTAACACCTCAGCTCTAATTCCAGAAAGCAACTATAAGAAAATGAGTACAGACTGAGGACTCAGTCTCAGAAGGGCACTAGAAATTCAAAAGTGAAACATATATACCTTTACCTTCAGGAGGAACCTACACTGTGGAAGGCAGCAAAACTCATAATCATGGTAGAGAGAGATGAATACAAGACTAGAAGCATTGTATAAGTCATTGAAGAGCTAAGGCTGTTGGCTTAGTTAATGAACATCAGAAAGAGGTTCTCGGAGAAAGAAAAACTGAGCTCTTTGCCCAGCGCAAGGGCAGGGAGTTGGAACTCAAACCTAAAGATCAGCAGGCTCCAAATTTGGAATAGTCACGTGGAGCTCATTACAGTAAGAAAATAGGGCCAGCAAGTGGAGACTGACACCCTTAGCAGTGAAGAGCAATGAAGCACACAAGACAAAACAGCACAACAGAGTTCACATTTTAGGAAAAATTTTCCCTTTGCAGAAAGAAGGCTAGGAGGACAAGTTTAGAAGGGATAAGACATCACTGGGGGGGAAAAAAAAAAACCAGAACAAAGTCAATTCCAAGATCTGGGTACTAGGAGTTGGAATTTATTTTCTCCAAAGCCAAATAGTAAATAATGCTTTGTAGACCACAAGATCTCTGTTGCCACCATTTAACCCTGTCATTAAAAATGAAAGAATCCATTGATGGCAATTAAACAAATGGCATGGCTGTTTTAGAGACTGCATTTGACCAGTGGACCATCATTTATCAACCTTTGATCTAAATGAAGGTAATGAAGACAAGATCCCTAATAAATTAATTCTCACTGACTGGAGAGAGACATTTAGTATGACACCACATTGACAGTTTAGAAGGTACTGTAGTGCTGTAAAGAACTATTCAAACACTTGTCAAACTTCCTCTCAATTCAAGTCTCATAACAACCATACACAACAGAGGTCATAAAAGTTCCAATTTTATTTTAAAAAGGCAATCAAGACATTGAAAGTTAAGATGATTTCTATAATCCCTGTAGTAGGTGCTTAAGCCAAGATTTGGCACCTATGATGTTATTGATCACTACCCTAAATACTTTGAAATGAAACAGAATTGGATTTGAATCCTAACATGAATACCAGTTTATTGTTGCCTTGTGGCTGACAGCCTGAAATCCTTCATATAATGGCATCTACTTCTCAAGGTCATGGTAAGGGTTCATGATGATAATGTGTATTGGATTTATAAAAGGCCTCTTATGATGACTGGCCACTCAATATATGAGTCCTTTTAACTTTTGCATTTATTTGTTTGTTGTTTTCATAAACTCACTGAGAAAACAGACTTGAAACTTACTGGAATAAAGAACACAGGAAGAGCAGGTCATGAAAATAAAATGCCAGCCTCTATTTGGGCATGCTGAGCTTGAGGTTTCTATGGAGAGATCCCCAAAGCAATCGTCATGAGGAATCTGAGGCACAGGAAGAGATATCTAAAGGTCATGGCTTAGACATCCATTCAGGTACTAATGAAAGATTTCATAGGCCAAGGCGTGAAATAAACGTTCTGTAAATGTTTGCTAAATAAATAGATAAGTAAATGAAAACAGTTTAATGGAAAAAATGAGGGTGGTAATATAAATGTTCCAAGAAATCTTAGCAAATCCACTAATTACACTTTTATGAAATTATTTCTGTCATACAAAAAAAAAATCCAGTGGTTGTAGAAGCTACTTCATGAAAGAATGCTGCTTTTTTAAACAAAGATGTGTATTCATATGTTACTTAACAGATTACAGGGGAGATAAGATAACTGATATAAATCCAGTAGGCTGGATTTATTGATTGCCTCAATCAAGTGACCCAACTGAAGGTCACCATGAAGAAACATTCTAAAATTATGTGTCTCCAGACATAATGCACTGAGAAGGGCACAATGTCTCTGCAGCATTATTGCCAAAAATTACCTCAGTTGAGTTCAACAATGAAAAAATAACCAGAGAAATTCATGTTCTGCAAAGCTCCTGACATGGAACTATATTCCTCCATAAAAATATGAATGTCAAGAAAGATTATAAAAAGAAATTTTCAGAAAATTTTTTCTAGATTAAGGAAGAATAAAAAAGATATGAGGATTCAGTATATGATCCTCTACTGTGCAGGTCATTGAGACACTTGGAGAAAACCTGACAATGAAGTATGTTCACTAATAGCTCTCAACGCTAAGTTTCCTAAGTCTAGCCATTACACTCTGCAGAAAAGCATCCTTGCTTTTAGCTGATCCCTAAGTATTTGGGGTCTAAGTGTTAGGATATCATCAAGTAACTCACAAATGATTCAACCAAAATGTATATGAATGTGTTGGTAGCAGAAGAAAAAAAGAATAAAACAACAATGGCAAAATGTTAATAAATGTGAACTTAGGCAAAGAATATACGTGTGATTGTTATATTATTCTTAAAATTTTATTTCATTTTTAAAATTTTTATTTATTTGTTTGTTTATTTGTTGCAGGGTCTCACTACACAATTGAGACTCATAGTAACCCTCCTGTCTCAGCCTCCCCAGTGCTGAGATTACAGGCATATGCCACCACAGCACAGTACAGCATGCAGTACCAGAGATCAAACTTACGTGTTTGCACTTGCCAGGAAAACACTTAAGACAACTGAGCTATCTCTTCAGCTTACCTTAAAATTTCTAAGTTTGAAGTTTCCAAGGTAAAAATGTTAGAAGTAAGGAACATAAAGTCAATTATTAACATGATTAGCATTATACCAATAAGTAGATTACAATTTGGAGAAGACAGGTAACTTGTTTAAGATTATTCTCTATCCTCTTCACCCATGGGCCTTGATCTAGCTGAGAGATAGGGCTCTGTGGAAGTGTTCTATAGGTGTCTGGTAACATGGCTTCTGAGAGGGTTCAGCTTACAAGAGACACCAGCAGAACATCCTAAAGCCCAAGAATGGAATCAGGGTAGTATTTTTCCTTGCAGAAATACTAGCAGAGCAGAATTATTACTGTTATAACATGATTGTGATGATTCAATGAATCCATGTCAATAAATCGGTGTCTAAAATATAGTAATGTGAGCTTATATGTTAAGCACCAAGTTACTGATTCCAAATTTGAGTAGATGGATAAACTACTTTTTCATTGTCATCTCCACTGAAGGAATGGCATATTAAAATCAAGCACCACCCTACAATTCTCACTTATTGAATATCTGCCCCTACCAATATCATCATTCATATCTAAGAAAATTGACTTATTATGTCTATTTGATTAAGTACAAAACTTTAACACTCTTGATGTAAGCTAAGAGCTATGTACTGTGAACTCTCTCAATTTCATTCAGTGGTTAGATAGTCAAATGTCTAAGAGTGCCACGTGCTTGGATATTTTTACTTAGAGTCAGGAAGGGGAAATGTGACTTTGTTATTTACTTTTATTGTTCCAAAAAGGTATTTTTTTTTTATTAAAGATTGTGGTAAGTGGTAAAGGAAATGAAAACGATTGGCTAAAGTTAGGACTTGGGGATTCACTATAATTTCACTTATGCACTGTCTTCCTATATCCTTACAACTTCAGTAACCCTAGATTGGCTTTATAGCACTCTTAGCAATTACTGGATTTGAAAAATCTATTAAGATTTGCATAATTCACAGTGGTGTCCAAAGCAAAGTATCTTCACAATTAGAGATGACGCTCAGTTGAGTAAGGTGACTGGATTGTTTTACTCAATTATAAAATGTCTCAGTTTGTGAATCTCACTCTGAAAATAATTTGACTTTTCAGATTCTTGAATTTTTCTTTCTAAAACTCTACTTATTAACCTTTCTTCAGCTAATCTACACAAAAAAACCAAGCTTTTGTTGAAAGACTTGCACCTGGCATTGCCTGTGGTACATACTGCAAAACATCCTTTGCTTGACGGTTTCAGATGTAACGGGAAGAATGAAAAGTCTAATATTTGCATAGTGTGCAGTTTCAGGAGTCCCATTACGTCGAGCTTATTAGCATGCCTAATTAAGGTTATATACTTTGTGTTTTTGTGCTAATTAGCTCATTACAGTACAACTCCTTTCAGAATTGACTTCAAAGGAAAAAGAAAATCATCTACCAAAGTAAGTGATTGCCAAAGAAGAATCTATCAATCATCTCACTTTGTAAAAGAGTTAAAAAGAAAGGAAATTATATGCAAAGTGATTGGAAAGAAATGTTAGCATTATTCCCATTAAAGGGTAAAAATATGGGCTGAGCAAGAGCCTACCTAAATAAATATGGTAAAATATGGGTTTTCAGATCTTGGGCACTGTAATCCACCTCATAAAGTCAAGTAAAAATTAATGCTTCTCAATTTGTCAATATTTTGTCCATCTTTTAATGGGAAAATAAGAATTAGTACCTGCAGGCAATTCAGTTTACATTGTCCCCTGGTTGGGAAAAAATGGACAGGGTAGTCAGAGAAGCAGAGCTTTATTCACTGGTACAGATGAGATCATGAAATATATAGACTTCTTCAATTGAAGGTTAATGCCAACTGCACTGATGTGAAGATGTAAATGAAAATTTTTGAACAAGTAAACTATAAGTCAACTATGTTCAGAAAGCAATTTGTAGAAGGAATCTGTGTTCTAATTGATTAAATCCTGTTAATTGTCTTATTTTCATTTATTGACAATGATCTGTTTATGTATTTCTGCTTTTAGACATCAATACTCTGGTTATTTGCTCAGTGCTCCAAGTTTTTCACACCTAAAAGTAAAATTAAGGTTGTATGGTATTTTTCCTTAATCCTGCAGCCCTATTGCAACATAGCTAACCTATAGATGTTTATCAAAAGGTAAGACTAGATACTTCCAAAATAGTGATCCTATTATTTTATAGATTGAGAAACTAATGCTTAGAAGGTAGTTGACATTTAGATCTTAATTCTTAGGTACACATGTAGGACTTATTCCTTCATCACCAACAGAAGTGAACAGAAAGGGAATGCACCCACTTTACCTTGCCCATATGATACATTCAGAATGTAGTTGATTCTCATTAGAACAAGATGAGATAATCCAATGCCATTTCCATTTTACAAAAGAGGAAACTACATGGGTCACTATTTTCTTGCCAGAGGGCAAGCAGGAGAAAACTTTGGAGTAAAACCAAGAATTTTCTTTAACGCCTAACAGACCACCCACCCAGGAACTCCCTATCTATAAAAAGTGTTAGAAATATCAAACATTTCATAGGCCCCATTTCTCACAAGATATTTGTGGCTGGTATAATCTCAGTCTCAAGCACTTATTTCAGTTTCTTGGTTACACAGACAATCACTGTTTTCATATTTTCAGCTGTATTATTTGAGGCCTGACTGCATTTGAATGATTTCAAGCTCTGAACCTCTTCACACCTCTAGTTCATAGGAAATTTATGCTCATACATTGAGCAAAGAGAAGGGCAGTCTTTGCACCTTTCTAGTGTGAGAGACAGCAGCTGTGATGGGGGAAAGTTGGCTTGATAAGGAGGACTATGGTGCATTTCCACAGCCTGTTCCAGATGTTGAATCCTGCAGCTAGGAAAGATGTTAGTGAGTTTCATTTACTCTTTCTAGATGTGAGGAAACAAGATCAAGGGCCCAGAGGTGTGAAATAATCTACCCATAATGACACATGTGGGCTTTTGATGGAAAAAAAAAAAATCAGAACCCAAGAACCTAGACTCTAGTTTAATTTTCTTCCCGTTTTCCTTCACTATCATTCACCATTTTCCAGTACCTTTTCAATCTAATTTCCTGTCCCAGTTTGCAACTTAAAGCCCAACCTGACCAAACTTTCAGCCAAATCTTTTTTACCCACAAATACAAATCAGACTTTACATAAGTATCTATTTTTTAAAATGTGGTCTATCTACACACTGGGATGTTATTGAGACAGAGAAATAACTGAAAATGCACAATCCTACATGGATGAAATCCATCCTTGAAAGTATGTAGTGACTAAAACAGGCTGGACACCACAAAGGTGCACATTGTATGAGTCCATGCATGTGAAACACCTAGAATAAACAAATACATTGACGCAGAAATCAGATTGTTAATTCCCAGGGGCTGAAGGGTGACAATGACTACTCGATGGGTATGAGGTTTCTTTTTGCACTGATAAAAATGTTCCAGAACTAAATTCTGGTGATGGTCTCATGAAAGCACAAATGTACTAAATGTGCATTTTAAATAGTTACATGAACTTTAGCAAAAACTATGGTCATATTGACAGATGGTTAGACTAATGGACTTTTTAAGTTGCTGAATCTTTTTAAGTTAATGTTAATGTATTGGCCATAAGTTTTTGTCTATGAATGAAGCTGAATTCCACTACTTTCCAAGTGTAAAAATAATTAACGTGTCCTCAACAGGCTGAGATAAGTGGGGAAGATTCTGGTTGTTTCTCACCATCCACAATTCTGACCACACATCACACTGAGCAATCATCAGTAAGAATCAAAATCTGAAATATGGGCACAATTTTCTTACAGTTTACTCAGTTATAGAGTAACTAAATGAGGTGTAAGGAGGCCCTATTAGGAAACTTTAGCTCAATGAATATAGTATACAAATGTACTTTAGAAGAACAAAATTTAGAAGCTGCTGCTTTTAGCAACTTTTTCCTAAATAGGCTTCATTTTGTGGGTCATGTTCTAAGAGAAAACTCTGGCCCAGTGCTTCATCAATGAGTAGGAAACTACATGTACACTTACATAGTCACGTGGAAACCAAATGAAGGCAGTAAGAGTACACACCGTAACTAAAACCCAATGTCTTTAGGTTGGCCCCTGCTGAGAGCAGTGGTGAACTCCCCTAACAGGCTCGCATTGTAACAATGACATTGTCTATTTTGGAACCCAGTACTGAAATTTGTGTTGCTTCTCAGCATTACTCAAATTAAATGTGGTCATATAAAATTCTTACCATGTGTAAAGTTTGAATTTTGTAGTGCTGGCCAGCTCTATTCCATTGGTTAAGAAATGCTGAAAAATTGAATATATCCAACATGTTTATTTCCTGTCCTCTCAAAATACAAGCAAGTCAAAAAACTCAGTTGACCATGTCTGCTGCATTTTAACCTTTGGATTATATCAACAATGTGAGTGTAAAAACAAAAGAGTTTATTAGGAGTTGACTCAGACTATTAGGAAAAAAAGAGCTAAAGAAGATACTATGTTTAAAAATTAAATGTTTGCTACTAGAATTTATGATCATGATTCATATAGGATAAATTCTAATAGCCAAGTTTACGGTACTATTGTTGAGTAAACACAATAATTTCTCCTCATTTTGGATCACTGTTTTCATTTGCAAAAAAAAAAAAAAATAACTTTCAAATTCTCTGATTCTCTCTTCAGGTATCAAAATTTTCTTGTAGTTACCATTATAGATTGCCCACGTAAGTAAATTTCATTTGTATGATCTGAGTGTGCTAACTGGCTTCAGTATTCCCTGTAGCAAAGAAAAATTAGAAAAAGTGAAACCTCCAAGAATTTTATTTTAAGAGAAAGAGAGTAAAGAAGAAAATGAGAAAATGTGAGAAATGAGACACAAATGAAGTAAAGGTAGAAAGACAAAGCGTCAACTTCACGTGAAGGATAATTTCCATCTACTCAAAGAGGTATCAATTCTGACCAGTAACCTAACAATTAATCATCAATAAAAGAACACTGGTTGTGATTGTGGGTAAAATTTGCACAAAATTCCAAAACCTCCTTATATTACATCACCCTCTAAAAAAGACACTCTGCTAGATGTTTTTATACAAGAATGTACAGATAATATCACTCTAGTACTAAGTTTAGCAAATAAAATTGATTGTGATTGATAAAACAGGTATTTTTAGAGTCCCTAAATTACTGCAACATAATGGGTTTTTTTTTAAGTCATTAAGCTATTCAGATTCAGCCACATATCTGCTGATGCTGAGCTACATAGTAATTTATTAGAAATTTATAGAACTTCTAGATATTACAAATACAATGCCTCAAATTCCACTCTCTGTGCACTGTTCCTCAACTTGAAGCTTTAAAGTTTGAAAATTAACCACAAATTTTTTTCTATGAAACATTTTTAATAAGTTCTGCATTAACTGATCTTTCCCTGCAAATATGTAACCAAACTGAAAAGACGTGAGCAGAAGATGAGAACTTGTCTTGCTCTTTACTTCCAAATCACCAGTTCAGATATAGTTTTAGCATGTAAGTGGTAAGGCAGGCACCTATAAAGTAAAGGAATTGGCTACTTGCAACTCAGGATATTTTACTTATAAGCTTGATTCTAATGCTATTCATGTGTCAACCATTATATTTATGTAACATTACTAAGGTTTAATTTTCCAGCCTATAAAACAAGGAGGCTCAATCAAATCGCTCTCATTATAGACGTACCGCCAGGTTGGGGATAAAGCTCAGTAAGAGAGCATTTGTATAAGTACTGATTTGGTTTATAATACTAAAAAATTTATATTTTGTGTTCATGATATTTCAATGAAAAAAGTTAGAAAAAATGTTGAAAGTATGATCTACTCTGTAAAATTAAAATGAAAATAAATGCTAAATTATATACAGAAGCATGGTGCTTACATAGAATGTTTATTTTCTTATTTTATCTATCTGTATTTGACATTACTATGACATGCAAAATATGTGTATCAAAATATATATAATTTTGTGGCCTAAAATAGAAAAGATATTACAAACAATAAAAATTATTAAGTCTTTGGAATGTCTAAGCAGATACAAGCTCACCAGTACTTTGGTGTTCCTGATTTTGGAAAAAAATAAAAATAAAAGAGCAATGATACAGACTTTGTTTCTCTTTCATACAGAAATCTGAACACTACACTGGGTCTGTATGAGCAATCTAATTTCTAAAAAATTAAATAATTTCTCTAAAACAGCAACCAAATTTTGTGAACAGCACCTCTACTTTGCTGTCCCATCACCACTACATTAATCTTAGCATACTTCTTGTGTTAGTTTTCCTAGAATACTATAAAAGTACTATGTACATTAAGAAGCACAGGCTTTTTCCTCCAAAGATGAATAGCATTATTGAATATGGTTAATTTGACTTGCAAATAAGTAGACTATGTGACCAATAAAGGAGTGGGATGTTACTGAGATAAAACTCTTTAAGCTTATTAATATAGAATTCACATAAAAAGAATTGTTTGTAATATATACATATTGATGACTGTGGACATAAGTATTGTACTTATCACATTACATTATCACTCATAACCAAAGTATTAAACATATACATAGTAAGAAGGAAGGAACTTTATGGGCCCAGCGGGATGGCTCAGTGGTCTACAGCGCCTGCTTGGGAAAGCTTGGGCGGCTTCAGGGACCGCAGTTCAATCCCTGGCACCACATGCTGCACCAGCCCTGCCATCGGGATGGGCTGAGCCGGCCATAAAAATGAGTGAATAAACAAACAAAGGTTCTGAAACAAGAAAAATAAAATAAAATAAAATAAAAATTCTTAAAATAAAAAAAGAAGGAACTTTATGAAAAGGAAATTTAACTTAATGTAGTCTTAATTATCCAGAGCCTAATTCACTGAGAATATACAAATCTCTTATTGATTTTTGACAAAGAAAACTTGATCTTCACAAGCCTGGCTTAATATCAACTGCAGACTGTGTTTTCTGGGTGTGTACCCATAGTCTCCAACTACAGAAATCAGACAGTGTCACCAATCTGGCTAGGTAAACAGATTATATTCAGTTTAATGTGAACCCCTGAGGCATTAGGGCAAAAAATTATCTGAATCACATTACAGAGAATTCCTAGAAATTTTCATATTCAGTGATATAAATTAAACATGACCTTCAACATACTATGTGTACAAAATTGAAGAATGAGCCTTAAATAATGATAAACTAATTCTTCACTTTATTTCTCTGTGTGAAAATAATTTTCCCACTTAAAGATACTTTCTGTTCAAGCTATAGAACCACAACTCAAGACTCAAGACCATGCCAGCTTCTTCTCTGGCAGGAGACTAAAACAGGCTGGTGTTTCATTAGTACATGGAGCTCTTTTAGGTATTGAAAACAATCTGTGACATTCAGTCAGACATGACCAATGCACAATTAGGAAAATGAGTGAAGGTACACTCTCCACAGCTTAGGACAGCTCCAAACAAGCTCTCAGTGATGAAAAACCCAATTGCTTCATCCTCCTATGAACTTGATCATAAAACTGCAAATATAAATGACTATAGCCCTTCCACATTGAATATTCCTTTTGGGTTTTTATTTTTTGTCCTTAAGGAAGAAAAAAATGTAATGTCTTTTTGATTTATGTTGATGTCTTGGTTTTGAAACAAAATGGAAAACACCAGTTTGATTATTATCTTTCATCATTTAATAAAGAAATTATCAGGAAAAGAGTCAAATTCACATTTAAACAACAAAAGAACAGTGCCTTTGGAGATGTTGAAGACTGTGCTGTGGGGTTTTGAATATCATGCATGTTTTCAGTGGTGGTAACGTCACTAGAACAAAACCTGAGCTGAGGATGGAGCAGGAGGCAATATCCACTCAATGCCACAAGAGATAAAGAAAATAGACAAGAGCGAGATTTTGTCATTACTGCTTGTGGGGTGCATGACAGAGCATCAACCCTTGGGAGACCAGATTGAGGGCCAAACATTCACAAGGCATGATAAATAAAGAGCCGTAGGTCCCCAGGAAGAGACTGTGCACAAGTAGATGAGAAGAGAACATGAAGTAGGAATCCAGCAGGTAGTAGCCAGAAAACTCTTCATTCAGAAAACCTGCCTCAGACTTAAGAGCCCAAGCCCTTAGAAAGAAAGATGTAGTTCAGCCCAAGGCTTCTGGTATGAGGGAAAAGGAATGGTCAGGGCAAGACAGCCAAAATGGCCAAAGCAGAAACTCAGCCCTCTGAGATCCAGGGAGACGGACTGGGGAGAATCTGGGGCCTTACCTGCATATAAAAGGAGTCCAGTGACTACGTCCCAAGATTAGAAACCCTCGAACAGTCCACTAGTCCAAAATGTATGAGATCTAAATCTTGGTGACTAACGCTAAACATTATTCAGTAGAGGACTGAAAACTTACAGCCTGTATAACTTCAGCAAGTACTGAGGTAAAGCAGACTGCAGGTGAGGATGAAGCCCTAATGTATTTGGGAACACAGATGAAAGAAATTTATCTCGACAGAGACGTGACGTAAAAGATCTGCTTAGAAGTCCAATACCACTCACTAAAAAGATCGGTACTCATATAAAATTTGATATGTTTATACTGAAATATCTGTCACTTTATCTTCTTGGTTAACCTCATGAAAAATACCTCACTTCCTTTCCTTTGAGTTTATTATTCTGGGAAGACTGCTACTGTATTCTATGGATTGCTGGAGTTTATCTTTTTAAAAATTCAACTATCCAAGTTTAGTAGGGTTGAAACCAGACCGTGGTTTTTAAAGAGCAGACAAATTGAGACCAGACTACATTCTAAACTCCCCCACATGCTGGTTTCATTACGCTCTTGAAACCTAGGTCTATTTTATGAAAAAAAAAATTTGATAAAACTGGGCTTGATTCTGAACAACTATGACCCAGTTAGAGCATGAAGTTGGAGTGAATATAGCTTCCATATGAGGTGCACTGATAATAGCAGATGGGAAACTAAGTGTGTGCATGCATATGTGTAAGAAATGAAGGGAAGGAAATACTATGAAGAGGTATGTTTATTAAACCAAATCTATGAGCAATGAATGGACACAAATGGTAAGAAAATATTTCCATGTCTAAAAACCCAAAACCTGCCTTAAGTTCGTAATTCTAAAGTAACTTTTCTGATTTAGTTCAAACTTTCCAAGAAACTGAACCATGAGAAATTTCAAACTAAAAGCCATCATAAACCGCTTACGTGAGAATTATGTTTTCACGATGGAACTATACAGTGATCATTGCCAGTGACTATGAGCTCAACACAAGAGACAGAAAAGTTTTTGAGGCCAGAAAAGAGAAAAGAAGAGGAAGTGAGGACAAGAGAACGGATAGGGAAGGAAGGAGGGAACCAAGAAAGGAAGGAGGGAAGGAGGAAGAGAGGCAGGAAGGAGGGTTAAGTTCAATGCACTCTCAGAGCAAGTTAGTTTTGACATTTGGGAGCAAGATATTACTAATCTTATGCTGAATGCTTCTCAGAAACTTAATTTTCACTGATACAGTATATGCTATCTGGACCGTTCCCACAGAGCTCTATTTCTAAGGAATCATAAAGGGGCTCAATCAGTATCGATTCCCAGTTCCCACTGTCCTTATGCTTCCGAACCAGGGTTTCCCAACCTCCGAACACTCGGGGTCAAAATAGAATTAAACGTGCATGAATTTTGTTAGGGAAAATATCTGAAAGAAAATTGAGAGGGATATAGGGAAAGCTGAGAGAACCATCAGACCATGAGATAAACTTGATTATCAAGTGAAAGGGTGGGGGGAAGAGATTATATAAAAGCATTCCAGACTCCTATACAATCTGAAGGTTTGATAAGACTATTAGAGACCCTTGAGGTGAGGTGGAACAACTGGAACAGACTTTCTTTGAAATCCCTGTCATGCTGTAATTGACAGGGAGAAGCCCAGGGTAAGCCATATCATGGGCCCCAGATCAGCAGCATGGGCAGGGTACCACAGACTGAATGGCTGTATCCCCACAATCTAACCTGTCATGTGATGATACTTGGAAGTGGGGCCTTTATGAAAGATTACTACACGAGGGACAACACATTATGTATGGAATAGGTGCCCTTGTTAGAGATGTCCCTCACCTCTCTTCTCTGTGTGAGAACACAATGATTCAGAAAACAGGCCCTCACCAGGCACCAAATCAGCCCTTGTCTTGTTCTTGAATTGCTCATACTCCAAAAAGCAAGAAATAAATATTCACAAGCCACCAAATCCATCATCCTCAGTTACAGCAGCCTGAACAGAGTAAGTCTGAGGAAAATGGATGTCAGAATGCTGAAACCTGGGCCTCTGGCTCCTTATCTTCTCACAGAAGATCTGTGATGCTCATTTTCATCAAAGACATCATCCACCTTTATGTCATCTGGGTCCATCATCAACATAGGTGTGAGCAACTCCTTTTCCACAATTCCTATGGGACTTCCTTTCTTCATGAGAAAAATCTCAGAATAACGATGTTAATGATACAAACAATAAATTTCCACTACAACTCAATATCACAACTGTCTTCAGCTTCTTCTTCCTCCATTCTCCATTCCAATTTCCTTATCCTCATCTTCAGTCAGTCTTGGTGATTTAGCCAGTAGAATGAGTTGAACTTTAATTTCAGAAGACCTGTGCCTCCATAATCATACCCTTCTTTAATCCAAGCTGTATGCATGTTTACACTTAAAATAGAGCAAGAATACCAGGAAATCCCAAGAGCATCACATATGTTTCACCTATATTCCTCCTTGTCCCCATTGTGTAGAAAGAGTCTGAATTTCCCTTGATCAGGGTTAACTATCTTTAGCTGTATCATGACTCTAATTCTTTACAGATAGGTAGACAGATAGATAGATAGATAGATAGATAGATAGATAGATAGATAGATAGATGGACGGACGGATGGACGGACGGATGGACGGACGGACGGACAGACAGACAGACAGACAGACAGATAGATTTCACTGGGGCACAAGAATAGCACAGACAGGAAGCACAAATCCTCCCTCATTGGGCTTTTGGGAAGGATGATAAATTAACACACTGTTTGTTCATTTAATTACTAGACCCACATTCTCTTCCTACTGGAGATAGAACACCATAAATGAAACTCTGATATGATAAATGTATTGCATCTTTAAGAATTATACCCTAGGCTGAGGATATAGTTCAGTGGCAGTGACTGCCTGGCAAGTTCAAGGCTCTAGGTTAGATTACTGATGCCAAAAAACTGTGTACCTCGTCCTTTCAGAGTGTTTTCTCCAAGTTCACCTTCATCATACTTTTCAAAAGCCATATGGCATTCCCTGAGGTTGGCTAACTTTTGTGTAATGAAAATGTGATATAATCTATGGATGCCATGATCATAAGCTTATTCCAATCCTCCTTCAATATAGGTAAGTGCTATTCAGAGAATGAGGATAAGATATTTTGTAATATTCTGGATAGTAATATTGATAAGATATTTTGCCAACAGAAAAAGCAAATATATCTGCATAATAGGCATCTTTCCCTGTGATTAGGAACCACTTACCCTGGATGGAAATATTTCAATGTATCAAACGGCAATCAAATGACTAGTTGGTCTCCTAAATGAATAGTGCTATGGAGGATTCCAAACAGTGTTTTAGATTTGGATACTCATAGTAATAACTTGATCTACCTGGGTAAATGAAAGTTCAGGGCAAGCAAGATAGTTCAGTGGGATAATATCTGCTTAGCCAAGTGCAGGGACCATGGTGGATCTCCTGAACCACATGCCACCCCAGCCCCAGCCTTGGCACCACAATCTAGTCCTGATAGGGTGGCGCACACATGCAATCCCAGCACTGAAGAAGCTGACAACTGGAGGACCACTATGAGTTTGAGCTGCACAGTGGCACCCTGTACTAAATACATTAGATAATAATAATAATAATAATAATAATAATAATAATAATAATAATAATGTAATGAAAAAAGGAAGTTCATACTCCTGGGACAAAACATCTCCTTTGTCTCTTCTACTTTATTCTTATTACAATATTGCCCTTATGGGTTGGCTAATGATCAACTCATAAACCCAAGTTTGTCCACTTGGCTGCTTGGTGCTAGTTCCATGGTGGGAGCCTTGGGTGGACCTTAACTTGTGATTCAAAATCTTTGCCTTTCTGTTCATTCCTGTGTTTAGCCAAACAACGCTAGTGTTCTTTAGCTCTGCTCTTCCAATGATTTTCTTTCCAAGTCCCTGACCAGATGACAAGGCCATTGGCCAGCTCTCTGCATTCTCATTTCAAGCCATTTCTCCATACACACAAGTGGATGAACTGGTGCATGACTCACAGCTATGCCCACACAGAAGGCATTTTCTCCCCACTATATTTCAAGACCACTCCATAAATAAGACTAGAATGCAATCCCCTATCAACCTTCTTCTTGTACCCAAATATCAAGCTACCCATGAACAAACTTCTGGGGTTTGTTCCTTGTCTTTTTCTTGTCAGCTGAAATATACATTGAGAATGACAAACTGCCTATATATACAAGCTGGAGAGGCTGTTTTATATCTGTGGTGGATGATAGAAGTCTGGGCCATCAGTTCATACAACCTACTCATGCCCTTCACTTCTTCAGGTTTAATCCCAAATTTAATATTTTATAATTTTCTTTTTTTACTATTTTTAATTCTCTTTAAAAAAATAAAAAGCTAAAAAAAGCATATATCATTCTTTGCTTCATATGTCAATATCCTATTGAAGAATCCTTCAGATCTACTTACAACTAGCCTACAGGAATTTACCATACATTCCATATTGCATCTTGTACAACAGTGATTGTTTCAACATTATAGATCTTCTTGGTCATCTGATCTCTCAGAGGTAAAGCTGGTTACACCACATCCTGGGTCTCTTGGAGTGTCTTATAAAAAATTGATTCTGGGTCAAATGACTTTATATTTAATATATCCAACAGAACATTCTTCATACTGGCAGTTATAGACACATAGTCATTTGAACTCCTATGTTCAAACGTCCTTCTGCTATCATGGTTCTGTAATAAATCAAGAGTTTCTCTATGTATCTTTCCGGAAGAACTGAAAACATTATAACAAAGTGGTATATGTGTACCCATGGTCATAGCTAAATTTGTCATAGCTAAATCTTGGAAACACCCAAATGCCCATCAACTAAGGAATGGGTAAAAAAAAAGATGTGGTATTTTTATGCAGTGGAATATTCTTCAGCTATAAAAATTATAAACTCGATGTTTTTATAAGTGGATACAACTAGAGACCATACTCATAAGGGAAATACATCAGACCCTCATGTGTAAACATCATATTGTCTCCTTAGTGTAAGAACCTGAGAGAAAAAATAAAGTCTAAGAGTCATAATAGATAACGTGAGAGGGAAAGAACTGCTTGAAAGGAAGGAAAAACTGACATGAGAGAAAGAAGAAAGAAAGAAGGTAAAGAAGAAATATATATGTATATACACAGGATACTTAGATAATTCTACTGCTAATTTTTGCTGGTCTACTGAAAGGAGCAGTTAATGCTTAAATTTCTTCTCTCTCTCCTTTTTTTTTTTTTTTTTTTTTTTTTTTTTTTTTTTTTTTTTTTTTTTTTTTTT